>PNEQ01132038.1:0-34745 GCA_003012365.1 Medauroidea extradentata
AATCTAGAGCTGCATCATACAACATAATGCCATGACAGTGTCAGACTACTGCTCACTTCCTTAACCCCAAGTATGCTGCAACATTTGTAAATGTCTTAAATGTTATGTAATATGAAATAAAGTGTCTAGAGTAATAAATGAACACTTTATATTCCATATACTTACGAGATTTGTACGTCAGCAGCAATACAAATAACAAATTATACTTTGTTAAATGCAGAAAGGTAACATGTCCCAAAAGTTCTGTGTATGACTGTACATCATGTTTGCAACATGGACATTGCGTATTCCTGTAAAACACTTCAAACTATATAAACTTATAATCCCAACACCACAGCTGCTGATACTTACTACTAAAATAGTGTAACATACTTTTTTGTCATTTCCCACAACTTTGTTCAACTGGACATGTTCCCTTTCTGCATTTAGCGATTCAATTAAAGTCGCCTTCGCGCACTGTATTTACAAGTATTATTTGTGACTATAACACTACTGAACACTTTTCGTGAAGTACCGTTTAAAAAATGAAACATACGAAAATAAAATATTAACTATGAAATACTGACTGTTAATTATTATGTTAAAACTATGCGGCTATTTCAACATTTCTATTGACACAGAAGACACATACAAACCTTTCTATAATACTTATAACATACTTAACTACAAATAAAAGTAAAACTAATTTTTACTAATGTCGTAAATTTACGCGAGAAACGCCTTCTTTTTCGTTTGATAGGTTGCAAGTCCGTACGTTTACGAATGTGTTTTCGTGCATTGTAGAATAGAAAACATATTTCACTCCGTGTGATCGTTTCGTTTGCGTGTTACATATCTACTTTCTTACGCTTCCATTTCACTGTAGAACGGCTCTAACAGAGGACGAAGAGATTTAGGGCCGTATCTATAGACCTATTTCGAATGACAACCAACTGCTCACCAATGCTTTCTCTATGTGGATAGCAGTTGGTTGTCATTCAAAAGAGGTTTATAATATCGGCCCTTAGTATTTTCTGCGTCATTGAGGGATGTCGAATACACGCCACGATTCACTGAAGTACAGCATACTCGTGTATTTAAACTGAAAGTTTAGTGTTTTGTGCAAAACTCAACAAGCAGGGCGAAGTAATAAATAAAGAAAAGAAGAAAAATTGTTGAAACGAGACTACATGACAGTTTTTCTTGATTCAAACCTAGACATAAGTAGTGTTTATATGTAAAGGACAGCAATTATTTTTGCTCAAAAATGGAATAAAAATTAATCATCCAAAAGCATGTGAAAGTATCTCAATATTTACATAATTTCCCATTCAACTACTGCAAATAAATTTGCAAAAAATAATGACAAAAATATTATTGAAATACAAAATAAATTAAAGAAACGGAAAAAATTAGGCATACGGCTGCCGTCAAATTTTTATCATAAGAAGTAACCGCAGAAAATGTTTTATCACTACAAGCAGCAACGCGCTATCAATACGTAATTTCCTGCCTCAGCCAAACCAGCAATATTGTAACTTAATTTCTAATAGTTGTTGAGTTAGCCGACAGAATACGTTCCAGTGTAGTTTTACAATTGATGAAACAAGCGAAATATGTAGATTTCTTACGCAACTAAAAAAGTTATTTTGTTATTAAAAAATTTTCCTAACCAATTGGTGACTAAAATGAACGCTGGTGACAACAACGACAAATCTCTTGAAACCAACCGAATATATAAAAGAAAACAATCTAATACATCAAATCGAGATGTAACCAATGTTTTGAAAAGTATTTAAATTTAAAGAAAATATTTTCGCAAAGCCGCGAGAGAAAAAAAATTGAACGTGAAAAATGTAAATATTATTGTAAACCATCACGCGAACAAAAACATTTACATACTAAAAAACATAAAAAGTCACGAAAAAAGTAGAATTCATAAAGGACTCCCAACGTTAGATAAAAAAAATTCAGTTAAGTAATACAGAAAATAATTTAAAATATAAACTAAATAAACGCGAAAAGGTTATGATAAATTGTGAAATTGTTCGGAACAGAATACAATCAATCATACAGAAAAAAAAATTACGAACGAAGTAATAAACATATGGAAACAGCAAATAAAATAAACAAAATTGAAGATGATTATAACATCTATGAATAAATATGAAAAAGAAAGAGCATTTGAAAATAGATCGAAAACTTATATAATAAAGCCTATACGGGATTATAATAGAGCCAACAGTATTCCTTGATGGACTAAAGCAAATTAAAATAACTAAACTAAAAAAAAAAAAAAAAAAAAAAAAAAAAAAAAAAAAAAAAAAAAAAAAAAAAAAAAGAGAAAAATTTTTTAAAATTAAATTTACAAATGCATAAGGGGATCAGTTTCTAATCTCGACTGTCAAGAAACAGCTTTTGAAAGTAAACAGGAAATTATTTAAAAACAACGGATTTTGAAGAATATTTCGAGCGAGGTATTTCAAAAATGTTAGCTGAATTGGCAGCATTTGAGGCAAAAGGATCTAATTGGGTACTAAATTAAATACTCGAATTAGAATTAATAATAAATACATATAACTTATTAAACGAATCCTCTTATGTTGAACTTCCACAAAAAAATTAAAATAAACAAATAGTTATAAACGTTCAAAATAATTGTCAAAAATGCTTCTTATGGCCAATTTTATCAACAATTTATACTGCGAAAATTCATTCCGAAAGAGTTGAACATTGTAAATAATATATAAATAAATTTAATGATGTACTTAGTGATTTAGAATTTCCAATGCAATTAGATAAAAATCTCTGCTTGAAAAAAGAACTAATATTTCAGTTAATGTTTATGCGTATAAAAAAAGGAAAAGAGGAAGGAAAGGAATATATATTTTATCCAATAACTATTACAACAAATAAAACTGACAAACATAGTAATTTATTGTGTATTAAAAATTAAAATAATGATCATTATTGCTGGATAAAAATATCTCTCGTCTTGTAGGATCGCAACTTTAAAAAAATACTGGAAAAAATATATATTTGGGACAGATGTCTACTACATTTTTATTGAGAAGATAAAATAAATTAACATGAAAAAGACTGTAAAAATCACGACGCTGTTAAAGTATAACTACTAAATGAAAAAAATAATAAATTAAAATTTTAGAGTTGCCAAAATTCTTTGAGAGTTCAATTTGTTATGTATGCAGATTTTGAATTTATATATATATATATATATGATATGTATATAATATATATAATATGTATAAGATACTTGTGATTCAAAACCTGAGGGTTCATATACAGAACAGTATCAAAAACACAAACCAGATAGCTTTTAAGTATTACGCAAAATATCCAGATAGCTATAAGTAGTATGTAAAATATCAAAATAATAATTACAAACCTCAAGTATCTTATAAAGTAGAAATGTATCTAGTGTTTTTGTAGGAATGTTAATTGAAGATTTAAAAAAATACTAAACAAATATATCTAAATATGGTATCAATTATTTCACTACCTAATAAAGAAAGAAAGAAATTTTTGGCAGCAACGAATTATCATATTTGTGAAGTATCAATGTATTCCACTAAAGAAGGTTAAATCGTAAAAAATTGTGTAATATATTTCGATAATTTAACTGGGAAGTACATTGAAACAGCGCATAAAAGTTATAATTTTAATTATCAAAATCCAAATTTTGTTACAGTATATATGCATAATTTATCTGGATATGATACGCCTTTATTTATAAAAGATCTTGGAAAATATGAAAATTAAAATATAATTGATTTATTACCAAATAACAAAGAAAAATGTATTTCATTCACTAAACATGTAACTGATGGTGTAAATGTAAGATTTATTTATACATTTAAATTTATGACCTCTAATTTAGGTTCATTATCTAAAAATCTTACTAAAGATCAATTTCGAGGAACGTCTAAATATTTTGAAGGTGAAAAACTGGATTTTGCTATGAAAAAAAAGGCGTTTACCCATACGATTATATGGATTCTGTTAAAAAATTTAATACAATTTAATTAATACAAAAATGAATTCTATAACAGTCTTACTAAATGTGATATTTCAAACGAAGATTATGAATTTGCTCAAAATGTTTAAAAAAAATTCTGTATTAAAATATAGGCGACTATGCTGAATCATACAACAAAGTTAATGTTTTATTGTTAACTGGTATATTAGAAAATTTTATAGATGTTGTTAAAAAACTTATGAATTAAACCCTTCTTCATATTTTACAGATCCAGGATTAGCATGGGACGCTATGCTAAAACATGCATAAGTAGAACTAAACTTATTAACAGGTTGTGATAAAATACTAATGATTGAGAAAGGTATTAGAGGATGAATATCATAATGTTGAAAACGATATGAAAAAGCAAATAATAAATACATGAAAAATTATAACCGTACAATTGAAAAGTCATGTTTATAATATTTAGACGCAAATAATTTATATTGTTACAAGTTGGGGCTAGGTACGTAACTAGACCAACAATATTGATGCAGAAATAACTGAAAAAGTTAAAAATTTAAAATCAAAATTGGATACTTTTTCTTTAAAAACAACTGTTGATGAAAGCATTTCAAATATTAATGAAAGAATTTCACAATTAATTACTGAAAGAAAATATTTCTTTGGTTATTATCTAAGATATATTACTGTTAAAGACCGTAGAATTATTTCGGTTGATGATATAAAGATGAAAAAGATGTCGTTTATAAACAGATAAAGAATTAAATAATCAATTACGAAATGTAAATCAATCCATTAATGTAAAAATTCAATAATGTGATGATTAAATATAATTATGGTTTGTAGATAAACATTAAGAAATAAAACAAGAATGTAATACTGCTTTACAAACCTGGACAAATAAATTGTTTAGTTAAACAAATTGTTATATTGGTGTATGAAATCGAAGAATTGTTTATATGGCAAATCCAATTTATGAAAAAGATGTTAATAAACAAATTTTAGTTAAAGAATGAAATTGAACTAATACAGAAATTAATGTTAAATTGCAAAAAAACAAATATTATGAATCATTTAACTCAAAAATAAAAGAAATAAATTCTAGATTGTCAAAGTATAATCAAATGGTAAATTTAGACTATTTTCAAAGAAATAGAATTAACATTATTTATTTAGTTGGAAAATACAGTGTGAAATATAGAAAATATATTTTTTGATAATAACCAACAGGTGTTTGCCTTTATGATGACTGGGATAGTAGAAGAGATAATAATAATATCAGAAAATATATATGGATAAGATCCGAGTAAGTTACAATACAAATAATTCTATAACCTCGGTTGATGACTTGAATAATTTAATTAAAGTATTATCTGGTGGTAAATATTTTTTACAATTCCACAATCTACTAATATACCAGATGGTGAAATTATATCTATTGTAATGATGACTCATTCATATTTTAAAATACAACATAAAATATATAATAAATAATGGATAAATTTGGAAATCCATTAACTTAAAATAAAATATATTTGGATGAAGTTTTCCTTCCATACTTATAAGTAGAAAACAATGTGGATTTCGAAGATAATAGGTTAAGAAATGTGGCTAATCCAATTGCATCTACTGATGCTATTAAATTAGAGTATTATTAATCTAACTGAATAAATATTATTCATTTCGTTGGAAATTACAGTGCAAAAGAAAATTTTATTCATCGAGTTAATAACCAAACAGAATACATTTCTATGATTGATGGAACAATAAATGTAATAACTATATACCCTAAAGATTATATGAGAATCACATAATGTTGTACCATAACTTAACAGAAATTTATTTGTTTAAGCAATTTAATGTATAGTTGCATAAAAAAAAATATTTTTTAAAATTCCGAAAAGTTTTAACGTACCAAATACTACTACTATTATTATTGAAATGATAATGTTATATAAATATCATTAAACTTTTAAAATATCTTTAATTTTATTATTATGTTTGCTATAATTTAACTTACGCATCATATCTACAGTAATAAAACCATAGCCGTATCCCAACATTTTGAACATTTTTTGTAAATTTTTCAAATGACATATCACCACCAACAAAATTGCTACAAACATGTTTAAGAGTTGTGTTATCTTGTCTAAATATACTAAGAAAATTAGCATTATCTTATTACCGGTAGTTGTTTTGGTACTGTTGAGTAAGTTTGAGCTAAATAAAACAGTCGATATTTTTATATCTTCACAAGTTAAATAGTCCCTTATCATATCTTAATTATCTAGTATAACATAATCTAAAATAACATCATAATTGTTACGACATCCATCAAAATCAACCGTGTTTTAGTTTGAAGAGGAAAAGTATGCTACTGTTACACTAATTAATTTAATTGCTGCTTTAGTATCTTCTTTTAAAGTAATATATTTTGGTTGATTTTAACTTCTCGAACATACGTACATAGTACCTAAATTCAACAGTTCCTTGAGCATAAATAAAATTATGTATAATAAGAGTCGTTTTCCCGCAGTTTGAACTGCCAATGATCAAGCATCTAATGTAATTGGTTAATAATTCTCCATGAGATTTTGTTGAAATAATATTGTTGGGTATTCTTATTTTATATCCCAATCTGTTCATTTTTGTTTAGCGTTAATTATAATTATATATTATTCATTTTTATATTAAACGAATACGTTTTCATGTTGACAAATACTAAATCTTTATGAAGAAAATGACTCAATTACAATTACAGGTAGAGGAACACTCTGTAGGTTTAATTCAGTTCTATACTACATATCTAACACATAACATTAAATCTAAAAACAACAAACTCTATTTTATACATTGAAATGGGGTGGAAAATGTAATGGAAATTTCAATTGGTCAATATATAAGATATTGGAAAGGCTATCAATAACATTTCACTATTTAACAAAATGATATCAGGCATGAAGGAAAATATATCGATCAAATCAGATAAAATAACAGAGTAAAAGTAAAATAAAATTTTAACAGGTATTTACTAAATTTGATTCACTCAGTGAATTGATAGGTTTCACATAAAATTAAGACTTAGAAAAAAATAAAGCTCATTATGGTGATAAGATACCTAAAATTGCTCCATTTGAAACAATAAATATTCACTGTAATTTAGCAGATGGTATGATTCTGAAACATGATGTATACAATCATAGACAAATTAATACTATTGCTACATTTAAACCGAGTATTATTTTTTTGTGAAACTATTTATTACAAACCATATTATCTATTATTTTTTCTAATACAAACATAAAAAGTTGGACGATATTGTTTTATAAATAAGAGATGACGAGGGAAAATTAAGTCTTTGATTCTGCTGAAATAACTGTAATATTATAAACCTTATTTACGTAATATTAAATATCTATCATCACTTTAAGAAGAAGTGATAGAAATATTGGATAGTCATTATACTGATTGCAATTTCCATTTTATTAATTTATTTGCTCGAGAAGAAAAAGTTTATTTCAACATCACAATAGCTGTTGGTAAAAACGTAATGAAACTAAAAATTTGGGACTATGTAAAATTTGAATTAATTGACTTGAATTTGAGTCAATTTGGCCTTTTAAATTAAAATTTATCGAAAAATAATTTTTGTGTTTTAATAATTTTTTATTAATATTTTTGTATGATAAATACAATGGGAATATCATTAAATATTCTTAACGAGGTTAATGAGTTTAAGAAACTTTCCGATCTTACAATAGATAAACAATATCCAATGCATTGTGTTGAAATGTTGGAAATACGATTTGGACATAAAACAGTTGTAATATCAGGAAATTTTAATGTGATATTACAAGACAGATATGCACGAAAATTTACTGGCCAAGTTTTAAAAGATATAAATAGTGTAAATATGGGTTTTGTTTATAATGGACAGAAAAATTGTAGTAATAAACAGATGCATTCTATTTTGTTCTTTGAAATTTTAGTTATTCTTATTTTAATACTATGTCATAATATATTTAGTTGTTAATAACATATTTTTCTTTATTAATAAAATATACAACTTTACTTAAAAGTGAACTAAACTAAAAGATAATTTAAATATCAATTTAAAAATGGATAAATGTTTTAACATATTTTTTCATAAACATTAATATACATTTTTTTCTAAATTTTGATATACAATAATATATATCTAATTAACTTATTTTGAAAATTTTTTTATAAATTTTGTTGATAATTTTGTCTACTTGAAATATAATCCCAGTCAACTCTATTTTCAAATGTTTCTATACATTTTTCTGATTATTTTTGACTACATGAAATATTATTACAGTCAACTTTATCTTGAAAATTTTCTATACATTTTTCTGATTATTTTTTATGACAAAACATAATACCAATCAACTTAATTAATTTTTCTATAAATTCTTCGGATAATTTTTTACTATTAGAAATACATTCCTATCCAGTTTTATCTCGAAAATTTCCTATAATTTTTTCTGATAGTTTTTGATAAAATGAAATATATTCCAAATAAACTTTATCCTGCAATTTTTCTGTAAATTTTTCAGATAAGTTTTGATGTGAAGAAATATATTCCCAATTAACTTTATTTTAAAATTTTTAAACAATTTACAAAAATTTCACTAAACAACAATTTCACTAAAAACCTTGATTGATAAAGGATTTTTTTTCCATTTCGGACAAAAAATAATGCATGTCTCATTTTACTGTATTTTTCATCGATTTTTTTATTTCAACAATATATTTTGTAATTGCATTTTTTTTTTTTGCAAATTTACCGGCAGTAATTTAATGTTAAATTAAGTAAAGATAGAAATATTTTCACATACTTTTGTATCATTACTGTTTTTCCATTTTTGCAATAAAAAGTCGCTGTCCTGGAACACACACACACGCACACACACATATATGTGTACGTGTGTGTGTATACACTACTGACAAATATATGCAATTCTTTCTAATTATAATGAAGCCTAAAATGCCACTGAAAACATAACAGAGGACGATATGGTTGTGTCTTTCTTGATCGGGGAGGAGCGCAAAAGCGTCAGCAACCCCAGAGACCTTAAACTACTCTTAGCCGCAAATTACAATCTAGGTAAAAGCTAACAGTGACCAACATGCAATAACAAATATTCTTTTAGTCAAGCGATAGTGAAGGCGAGTCAAAGATACTTTCAATCCAACGAATATTTGAATTGAAATTTTGTTTTATATGAGAAATGAGAAGTGCTGTAATAAGCGCATAACTTTCCGTAATCACCAAACTACCAAAATACAAATAATTCACATGTATTTCTTATGTTACGGAAATGTAGGACATTCTGTGTATTTAGTTTTATATTTATTTACTCACCAGGTAGGGTTGCAGTTAGTTTGGCATGGTCAAGAATCCCACGTGATTTCTTAATTGCTATGGAAATTGCTGAGTATTTCGGTGGATTCAGATTTTCGACATAACTTTTTCCTTTAGCTTATTATCGAAAATGAAGGTTCGACAATCCGGAAATGATACTTTTGTAAAATCTATTACATTACTACGTACTCACAGTGACGGCAGATGGTAAAAAGTGACATTTTTCCTATCTGCCATCACTGCTCCAAAAATAGGAAAGTCTGTGACTATGTGTGACTATGAAATAAAATAAGAAGTTTTACAAAAGTGTAATCTACGGATCATCGAGCCTTGGTTTTCGATAATAAGCGAGGGGAAAAAGTTATGTCGAAAACTGAAAATTCACTGCTTTGGCGCGCCATTCCCTTTAATACACTTACACTTTTTCAGAAATTCTTTAAATTCATCATCACAGCAAACATTTCGCGTCTCACATTTTGAATTATTTAATAGTACAATACTACCGTAATTCCGTCGTTGCCATGACAATATACATAAGAGCTTTTGTTGTACCAAATATTTAAAACCCTACACATAGGATCTTTTATATTTTTACTTTTATTCTTTGTGGGTACGTTTTACACATAGGAAGCATTAACAGTTCCATAGAAATTGCCATACAGTATCCATAGCAACTGCAAATGAAATATCGGACATTTTTGCACTTGGGGAATATTGTGGCAACGACTAAATGTAGGTTTACTCGACCATTTACAACCTTTCCGCGCTGTGAACATCATGAAAACCCAAGTATTTATTCCCATGTGTCGAACTGTGTTTAACTTCAAACACACAATAAGAGAGAGAGAGAGAGAGAGAGAGAGAGAGAGAGAGAGAGTTAGCTGAATGAAAAAATTCCACCACTAATTTTTTCGCTGTCGGGCTGAACTCCGACAGCTCGAGGGTCCGTTACCTAATTCCGCTTTCAAATGTTCAAGAATCGACTTTAATAAGAATTCCGATTCCGTGTATGACGTCACTTTTATAGCGGAATTATTCTGTCTTCAGCCTTGCCGGCTCACGTCAGTATAGGTAGTTCGCGATAAAATGAGAACGTTTGAAATAATAATTAAAAAATATTTCGTAGTGTGTGTTAATTTTTGAGTACGGTGCAATCCACATGTTTGAAAAAAGTGACAGGAAAGTATAAATTGCTTGAAAGGAAAAAAAAAGTGTTTCAAAAGTGATCGTATTATTCCGAACCACAATCATCATACTCTCTCTCTCTCTCTCTCTCTCTCTCTCTCTCTCTCTCTCTCTCTCTCTCTCTCTCTCTCTGAGAGAACAATTCTCGCCCCCAAACGTTTCTCAGCACCCAACTAACTGCTCATTGTTCTATGACCGAGCTACCAATCCAACCGATTCTGAACACGAAATTTGGCTGCTTTGCTCGTTCCCGGCAGCGCAAAACAAGAAATAATTTTTTTTTTTTAACAACGGAAAAACTGTTCAAAATGTTGGAGATACCAATTTTACCAAGATTGTACTTTTATTACTATTGTTATTGTTTTCGTATTTTATTATTATTATTGCAGAATCCGCTTAGTTCACGTTTGGAGACTAGTAAAAAAGAAGCCAGCGTTGACCTTATGGCCGGCTGGTAGAGGAGGCCATGGCCATGATTATGAACAATGGACTTATTGCTTTTAAATAATGTTACGAAGGTTACTTCGGAGCTATTTATCGCGTGTGCATAACTACATGCAGTGACGCCGTTGATAATTGATTATGATCAATCGCTATCACAATTCATCGCTAGTATTATCGGGAAACTGTTATGAAATGTGTTCGTAGCTACGCCCAGGGGAAAGATTACCCGAACTTAAAAGCACTGCGTGAAGTTCATAAACGTTAAATCGTTAAAAATTATTACATGTTCGTAACTAAATGCAATAACGTAATAAATTAATCGATTATAGTTTACCACATGTTACCATTATTTTCATCATAGTAATGTGATCAAACAAAGCTGTTCGTAATAAAGTCCCAGGCTTGCTAATGTTAAAGATGTTGCATGTATTAAATATAAATAAATGACCGTATTGAACAACGTAAGCGGGAGTGACTGGTGACTTTGGGATATTACAAAAAAATATTTTTCGTATATATGGTAACTATGGATAAATAAATTAACTTGTGATAAATTCTGAATAATATATATCCACACTCACAGTTTAGAATTATAGGGAAAAACAAGTGGTAAAAAAGAGTCCCACAGTCACCCCCATGTCCACAGTCACCCCCGCTTATGGTAGTAAATATTGCTGCGCGCCAACTCTTCTGCCACCACTTCCCAGCGACCCTGTCTTGCGGCACAGAGAATATTCGAGCCACCCGATAATGTTATTCGGTCTTGCGTATAATGGTTACTGAAACTAGACCCACATATTGGAACCTTCTGTATGCGGACCCCTTTAATCGCTACCCTCTTAAGTTCTAAGAACGTTCTGGATAGGGTTGCGTTCGCTATAAGTGCAGCGGACCGTACCCGAGCCGGCAGTGATTTATTTGGGAGTTGAAATCGTTTTTAGGGAAGACTGCGGATCAGAGAAGAGGCGATACAATGAAACGGCAAATTGACGAGGCAAGCGGAAAACGACGAGGGAATATTTTGCGATGACCACCGAGACACAAGACCAATCGGTGAGAACAGTGTGACAACGAGAATGTTGGGGAGAGCGAGAGAGAGCGAGAAAAAAGGGGTGTGGTTGTACTGACGACGAAGTTAGACTGGAGTGAAGGAAGGCGAATATTAGGTTTATACGAAACGGGGCGAATAGACTTTTTTTTTTTTACATTCATTACAGCTTGCCGTAATTTGGAAGGGGACTTACGACAAAAACAGATCTTAGTACTAATTATGTGCTAACGATCCACACAAAAATTGTAAATATTGTGTAAACCAAAATAGTGAATAATATACAAGAAACAGATGAAAAAAATGCCTAAATTATTTTAAAAATGATTTTGACAGTAACTTATTATATAAAATACAAAGTTCGAAAATGAATTATTTCTTAAGTAAATAAACATTTTATTACATTGTTAAATCTCCAGTGTAAATGTAAATTTGTTCCACAAAACATTTCATACCGTAATCCTCTGGAGAGACTAACTCACTTTTGACAGTGAATTTTCTCATGAGTAGCCTACGTAAGTGTCGTATTCATCACGGCTGTGTTTTAGACTTTTGTATGGTGCAGCGACGATTAACACGTTTTTTGTTTGTTGCAAAAGCCATTATCCTTCCGGAGTAAACATAAGTAACCGTTAGTAAAATACACATCCGCGCACGCATACAACTGTTAACAGTGCACAAAAAATATATAAAAATTTAGTACAGTATCAATGCGGTATTCACTAGCACACAAGCCTTGTATGGTAGCTGGGGCTGCGGTGGCCGACTGGTCAGACCATTCGCCTCCAACCAAGGCGATTCGGGTTAGATTCCCGGACTTTCGCATGTGGGAATCGTGCCGGATGATGCCGTTGGCCGGCTGGTTTTCTCGGTGGTCCCCCTTTTCCACCGCTCTCTCATTCCGGCGCTGCTCCATACTCACCTCATGTCACCCCTCTCCAGCGCTGAAGACATCGATGTTAACTGCTGATCAAAATATGTCACTATCACTTGTATGGTAGCCAATATCTACTTCGTAGATACTTACACGACACTTTAAAAACCTTCCTAAATTCCAAATGTTTAACCCACACACAGTATGGTAACTTGCCATACTTCAGCTTGTAAATACAACAAATGTTGAAAATTATTACTGCACAAGTAGGGTAACGTCAGTATTAAATTGTCTGTTTCTTAAAAAAAGAACAGGAACACTGCCTTTGAGGCATGGGAAGATACTTTCTTAACACTCCTCCTATACATCCGTGTGGTACATTTACAAATATTTATTTTTTACAGTGTACACAAGTTCTTTACAAGTCGAAATGAGAAAGAAGGGGTACGCATGTCTGCTCACGAAAGAATCCATGTGTAGTAGGATATAGAGTTCTGCGTGCAAAGCAAGGATATCTTGGTGGATGAGAGAGTGAGAGAGAGAAATATAGACGGAGAGAAACAAGGATATTGTGTAGCAAACCTTGTGAAACTGAGTGTTGTGGAGAAGCAACCATTCAGACTTCCATAATGCCATCAAGGCAAGGGGAGTCACGTGGATGTGCCTAATGCAGAATGACTAGAATGAGTTATAAGATAGCAAGGAAGAGTCACCTGGAAGGCGAATATATAACTTTCATAAATCGTCATATGTTCTTTCCGTGAAGGCGAACTTTGTGATGAACTTGCTTGAGTTCGGTAGAATAACTAGCCGTAGAGCCTGTTTGAATTAAAGTCTCTAATCATGTAATTCTTGTTGGAACATAACACTCTACTGACTAGGAACTAAATTTTTTTGGTTTTGTCTCCTCGCCACTACCGTACTACTGTATGAAGAAAGTTCTCAACACTACTTGGAGCAACAATATTTATGCGTTTATGAATAACTTCATGTCATCTAGAATATCTTATACGCCCGAGTAATTTCCTACGTTCTTGTCATCGACTACGAATGTGTTAATTAAAAACGTTTTGCATCAACGCGGTCGCGCTTGAACTGTACTGTAGCACGTTTGAAGAAACTTATTTTACTAAACTATTAAACCTGTCCCAAACATAAATTCGTACAAAAGAAAACACATTCCAGGCTACGGTAAAATGGGGCCTACTATCATATTGCTATAAATTTTGTTTCTAAGCCCTCCAACGTTGTCAAAACGGCTTTCAGACTGCTGTATCTCAAAATATAGTGACTATATGTAAATAGGACTACAATAGAGGCGTGCATTAGACTTCGCTGCTGATTCAGTGGTTTGCCAATAGTGGCGATGTGCATTTGCTGCCCGTGCTAGTGTTGTCCTTATTACTAGAGCCCACGATTTTTCGCGAAAATATTTCTGCAACAGTTTGTTTCAATGCCTTATGTGCACATTATACAGCCGTGCTTCATGGTCAGTGATTGGCTGTTTTTAACTCTCAGCGTCTAGGGTTCTACCCGCAAATCACAGCCGTGTGGTGTCGCAGTAACCTTGTTACTGTTGGCACAGTCAAATGAGCCATGTCTGTGCAATAATACGTTTGGCCAATTACCATGAAGCAAAGCTTCGTATGTGCAAAGAAGGCATTGAAACAAACTGTTCCGGAATTCTTTTCGCGACAAATCGTGGGCTCTACTTATTGCCCTTGTTTCAGATATGCATACATTCATACAGAACTACAACCTCCAGGTCTATGAACGCTGTAAGGTTGTTCAAGTGCTTATTAAAATCGTCATATTAGCAACATCATCTTTAATCGTTTTATGTGACAAATACATGTCTCACTAATACTCTCGAATCAAGACAGAGCATGCCGAGTCGGTGTACAATATGTTGCAAAATTCCATGTCAATATTCTACGAAACAATACTCTCGTGTAGAGGAACAAGAAGTGTTACATGAACATAGGTCCAAAAACGCACCGTTTCTGCGCTACAGTTGGCAATACATGACGTATGGTTGACAGGGCGCTGGCAGGATCAAGTTGCTGTGTCACAGTTGTTCCTACTGTCTGTGTGTTAGTGGCGTAGTGTGTGCATAGTAACATGTTATGTACTGCTGTAATGGCGCTCCACAGCAACATGATCCTATCCGCGCGCTATCAACCATACGTCATATTTTGCCATCTGTAGCGCAGAAACGGTGCGTTTTTGGACCTATGTTCATATAACACTTTTTTGTTTCTCTACACGTGAGGATTGTTTCCCTAGAATATTGACATGGAATTTTGCAACATCTGTATAAAGATCTGCGCTAGGATATTCGAGGATGAGCACTTATTGCCACCGGCATACACACAGCTGATTGACAGTTCGCATACCTGTTAACTAAGAATCATTTTAATCAAGAGGACTGCCGCTATTGTCTAAAATACAAGTAATTTACGGAAATAAAATTGTATTTGTTTCTCAGTGCATTAAAAAGATAGCACATTTTGGACATAAACCCTATTATTTTCAGCCTTTTTTTAAAATACAAAATGCAAAATTTTATCAAAATACGTTGTGTTTTTAAAACTTCCAGCATGTAGCTCGTGACATCTAATTCCAAACTAAATTATTTCATATCAGTAAATCTGTGACTTTGCGTTGGTTGTATGTCGCCGTAACCATGCAAATTTTAACCCTGACACGCCATTATGGGAATATTTTGCATGCTAAAAATGTTTCGTAGGAAGATAATGTAGTCACAGTAACGTCCACAAAACTAACAGTATTTCAAACAATGATAAAACTATGATTTTTCACTTAATTAACAGCCTTAAAAATTGCAGGACTGCGTTTGTCTCTGTTATAACCCCCTATAGATCATAGACAACAACAACAAAAACATCTCATACTCTTCCACCCCCTCCGAAATCCTGTTTAGACATGAAACTGTTCTGTAAATGTTTAAAATCGGGCTCATTTTATACGACATTCTACAAGGCAATAAGACAGACAAATCGTTTGTCTTAAGTTTAATGCACAGTATGAACATTGAAGTAACGACAATTGAAAAACGACTGAGAATCTGTTTCTTTAAACGAAAATATTGTGATATAAATCATTTTGCCATAAAAGCATGTCAAGTAAATATTCTAAAAAATAAGTCCAACTATAAACATTTTCCATTCATTATAATATTATTCAGATCAGAAGCAATATCATCTATTATATTATATTATCGGAAAGGCTGCTTGAATTTAGCTTTGGCAAAGTCGTTATGTTCAACTCCATAAGAAGCTACTGTATGTATTGAAAGCTATCGTAAAGAGGAAAGTTAAAGCCAAATGCTAAAGTTTTCAATCGTGTAACCACATTTAGGCTGCGCTGTGCAATGGAGTAAATGACCTTCCTCCCCCGCAGACCAAAGTCTATATTCGTTCTTGCAGTTCGGGGCGTAGGTGCTGGAATCCTTGAGAAGGCCGGCTGCGGCCGAGGTGTCGTCTAGTCGGTGTTTGTTGGTACCAAGGGCGCCTAGGGCGGGGGCGGACGGAAGCGTCTTATAAACCAGGCCACCTGTGCGCTGTACAGCTGCGCGCTAATCGCTAACTTTACAATGCGTGCCTAGTTAGCACGGCGCCGCCGCACGGATCTCATAGACACCAGCTAGTGTTCAACTTATAGACATTACTTTCATCTACTTTATCTTCTAGTGAAACATTTTAATGTCGCTTAGACACGATGTCCAAAACGTAGCAGATTTCATTCCCCTGTTTCTGTTATAGACGATTCGGGATAAAGTGAGCGCTCAAAAGAAGCCCTACTATTGTTCTATTTTCAGCCTTTTGGTATCTTTCCGCGCGTAACGGCTGACGCTGGGAAATATTTAACTTCTCTGGACACGTCACTTGATGTTTGCGCGTGTACGATAACATGTGCAGTCAGTATCAATCGATACAGTTTTGTTAAAAAAAAAAAAAGTTTAATAATTATATAAAAACAATTTTGTCGATTTCGGTTGATTTTGTTTCAGCATTGTTGTATTTAAATACGAAAATACACAGAACTAGATTGCGTAATTTCGCTGCCAACCGCATACAAGCAGTAAGGTAACTATAGTTAATGTTGAATTAGCCTATGTGCGGTAACGGCTAGTGATATTTTTAAAAGGTTAAATTTTTAGTGTTCACTTTATCCCGAACGAACTATACCGTGTGTATTTAGGACCTTGGACGATCTTAAATTACGGTTAAAATCGATATTTCACAGATTTCGGGACGAACAAGGCAGGTATGTTATTTCGTCGACTACAACGTCGTTAGAGGCAGAACTAGTGTCTCAAGACGACCAGGAACTGGGAGGGGAGCGACCATGGCCGGTATCAGCAGTCGCCTGGATTTATTTTTCGCAGAACCATGGAAAACTGTTATCACTAAGACCAAACTGGGAAACAAACCCGGGTAATCCTAATGCAAGTCCTGTGATTTATCACGGCACCGCCCAGCCCGGTTCGGAGCATACAAATAACTAAAACTAGGTTATTTGCAACAAAATAAATAAGTAACTTCCGCTGAAATAAAATGATGCGATGCGTTTAAAGAAATTTGCAAAATAATGTAAGGAAATGTTACAATTTTAAAAGAACAGCTGAAAATTCATGTTTGAATGGTTTTGGATAGGGGCTATCCTGTATTACTTCCCCCGTAAAATATATTTTAATAAGCATTTCTTGAACTTAATCAAGACAAGAGTTTTATTCACTCTTGTAAATTCTTTATCTATTTTGTTATATTTTTTGTGTCGGTTTCAAGAGCACCAAAATTGTAACGTCTGGGGTGCCGTTAAGGTGACCGCCTGAGTAAACGTATTTTGCTCGTTAGATGCCTAGAAGTGCGGAAGCTGTAAGGACGATACAGCATTCGCGTCACGCATCAATCTAGACTCTAGTCACTGAACTGGCGTGCAGTCTTCCCGACGATAGCTCGCCACTATCAGACATTCAGGGCCGTATCTATAGACCTCTTTCGAATGACAACCAACTGCTCACCAATGCTTTCTCTAAGGGGATAGTGGTTGGTTGTCATTCGAAAGAGGTTTATAATATCGGCCCTTAGAGGTGGCCCTGTAATTTCATGACGCAGTAATAAATTAAAACTTGTACTGTACAATCCTATACCTTTCAGAAGAACGTGCACCGAGTGTTTCGTGCCTAAAAAGAACCGCAAATACACTAATTTCTAAAGTTTTGACCTGTGAGAAACAAACTTTGCTGATAACTGGAGTGTCTGCAATTGGTCGTAAGTTTCGTAAGAAGACACCACTCAAGTAGGTTGAGCTGTTTTTTAAGTGGGTAAGGAGAAACTGGTAGGGATCTCGGAACAAAAAGAGACAGAGAAACATACGAGGATTGTTGTATGGGAGAACGCGTCATATTTTGTAGTGACATTTTGTTAAGTAAATAGCAACAGAACAAAGTAAATTGAAGTATAAGTGGCTTGAACTGTTAAGAAAGAAGTGAACTAGAAATATAATTTTATTTGAGTTAAAATTAAGACTTTCATCTCTTAGGAACCGCAAAGAAAGAAGGTTTCAGGTTTTGCTTTAACAAATTTGTCGTTCAGTTGTATAACGTACTGTTTTTAATGAACACCAACAAAGCCGACTGAAATGTACACATTTTTGGAAGTCGATGAAGAAAAAATACACAACAGGTGTATTACATATTTTGCTAACTTTTCAAGCCAATATCTCACACCAGAACAATGCATTTAGTTTTGTCATTATCAGACGTACAATTGGTGTCACAAATGGCTGATCAGAATTGCATCTTTCAGACAAATGTATTTGAATTTTGTGGGAAGTATATATTATACCATGTTAACAAAAAATCATAGTTGAGGCTTGAGAAGAATTTTAAAAATATGTATTTTATGGCGAGCAAACACAAGTTTTTCAACTTAGAATGGGCGGGAAATAAAATTGAGAGCTTGCTAGTAGCGATTTTGGTGGTTTTAGTGCGTTCGACTTGTATTAACGTCAACTATGAGAATGCCTTAATGGGAGGAAATTTTTGCGTAAATTGTCTAGTTACCTTTAGCTTTAGGTCATAGACGAATAATACGTTTTGATAACAAAAATTGTTTTAAGATAGCAAGGAAAGTCATGTGCCCACCTTAAATCAGCTCTGAACAAACAGTTGGTCCGTAGTCAACTGATCACTTTTGATAGTAATATAATATCCCGGAAAGTAACTGCATTTATTTCAACCAAATCAAACCGAGTGAGGTGGGGCAGCGGTAACGCAGCGGACTCGCATAAGAGATATTTATTTTGATGAATTTTACGTGTTCAGGACATAATATCGCAAATAGGTGTACAGAATTTGAAACGCGCATATTACAGCATAATATGGAATTTAAAAGAAGATTGCAGGCTTTCGCGGCCGTTGTCAGGCATGTAGTCTTCGCTTCCGGGCTGGATACACATTGTGCTGGTATCTTGTCCCGACGTTTCGCCGTACATTGCAGGACTGCTAGAGCTAGAGACACCCGGATGATGCCTGCTGCAAGGTACGTCGAAACGTCGGTACAACAACGCGGCTCCAGCCCGGAAGCCAAGACTACGTAGAATTTAAAAACTAGAATGTAGCAATCTTTATAGTCTTATCATTTACCCTCCAAAGAACGCCAATAGATAGACAAGGTGATTTATCGCGGGAAAATTTGACCTTTTGCTAGGTTTCAACGTACGTTCAGCATATCAAAAGATTACTGGCTTTCGCTTTGTACGTGGAGCTGTTACCTTATTTGACTGAGCCAATAAGAAGCCCGCTGTTGTAATATTTGATGTCTGTTCTTGGTCTGCAAACAGATATGTCGTGTTAAGTGTATATCACCCAGTCATACACGTTGCAAGACACTACAGCGTTTTCAAGGGTATGCTGGCGCGAAACATTTTCGCTATATACCATCATTTCTACCAATAGTACAATTCTCAGGTAGGTTTACGCATACCTATAGAGTGTGGGTCCTGGAGTTCACCAGGTTCACCAACTACGTCTTCATTGATAAAGCCCCATGTCTCAAGATTTGCTCTGCAGCGAGACACCAGGATCTCATCTCAGTTGATATCCTGCAGCAGGTTCTTCCTGTCCAGGGCAGGATTTATGCTGCTAGGCGCCCTATGCCCTTCAGTCTAAGCGCCCCCGCAGCCTCTGTTTTCCATCCTTCCTTAACAATAGGCGTCCTTTCCCCGTTTTCAGCACTACATTATTTTTAAGGTACTCTGCTCTGTCCTCTCGCTATGTATAATAATAGTAATAACACAATAAAGCTTAATTGTAGCACAGTTATTTGAAAACAATTAGCTGGATTGGCCTTAGAACAGATACAACTAAGAGACAGCATACGTCAACAATGTCAAAAGTAAAGTCAGTGAAACACTTTTTACTCGTCGCCATATTGGTACTTTTAAAAATAGTGATGGAAAGTTCTCCTCGATAAAATCCCTTGTGAAACTTGCTCTCTAGGCCCGGGCCTAGTGGGCCTAGTGGTAAATCCGGCCTTGTTCCTGTCTGAAGGTTTTGCCACTAAGGTTACTACTAACGTTGCCCAGGCTACGTTCGACGGCGTGAGCATTCGTTTCTTAATGAATGTATGCTATTATGCATGATCTTCGGAGAGACTCCTTTCATCTACTCCGCGTTCGAAATTATGCGAGGATTCTATTTCTTGTACGGACATTCCTGGTTCGGTTTTCCAAGTTTTCTTTTTCTCTTGACACCCCAGACAAATAGTGGATGGTTTCTAGACGCAGGTCGTGACCACTTTCCTCAAAATGCAAGATCCTCAACTGGCATCAGTGTTCTCGTCAACTGCGTGCAAACTTCTAAAATCTCCGCAAATACTTTATGAATGCAGTTGCAGCTACCAGTTTTGTTGTCAGGCCATGCAACTGGCACCACGTCCAGTTTAACTATTTTTCTGTTTTCTATGCACCAATGTACTCAATATAGGCGCATCTGGTTTCTTCCGCTTTCTCTTAAGTACATTCACCACAGCCGTGTATTATTTGAGTGCACGCAAACCCCCAATAAATAAAAATAATACGTGGCAAACACTTCTACCAGTTCTCGCAGTAAAATCGTAACGACAGGAAGTCTGTGGAAAGTCATTTCCCTGGACGCAGCGGATATGGAAAGCATTTATTGCACGTGCAAGTGTCTTCTTATCGCTCCCCTTCTTCCGGCCTTCAGACGAAGAAAAAATTCTCCGGGAAGGGGGGGGGGGGGGGTTCAATTAACGTTCATTTGTTTGATATGATGGAAACGCTTTATCAATAATAATGTGTGTATTCAGGGCTGTTACCCCTATGCAAGTAAGTCATTGGAACCCATCCCCCCCCCCAAAAAAAAAGTCACAGTCAAACACTATTAGATAATAAGACAATATGTATTCTTACATAAATATACGTAATAATATATACAAAACAAAAATATATAAAAACCTGACTATAACGAAAAAATTATTTATTTTACACGCTTCTATTGTGCACTCTGCTGAATTGTTTTCAAAGTGAATACATAGTAATTTTTGGCGTGAATACATTTGCTAAGTTAAAATAAATGTCGAACTTTTCATTTCATTTTATTGCTTAATTTTTTTAATAGCCAGGGTTATCAAATAATTCTGGAAGCGAGAAATCAAGTTGTGTTATAGATGAGTGTGAACTCTTTCGAATAAAAGGTGCGTTATTTTTGCACTAAATTTTACGAAATAGGTTTTCAAGAAAGCCATCTTGCCTAGTATGAAACCAGGCTTTAATGACAGTGTCAACTTTCCCTGAATTCTTCACAACACACCACAGTATATGATATTCTGTATCTCTATTGTTAAAACATAACGACCAATAGAATCACTAGGTCCATGCAACTTTCAGCATCTTCGCTCAGAAATAGAACATGCTCTATCTTCTCATTTCGTGTAAGGTGTACCTTTCGTAAGATCTTGTGCAAGAATTTCTCACGCAATGCCGCATTTTGAACGTGTTTAACACCCATTTTGCGCTATGCCCATTAGATTTTTAACAATGTAAATTAGTGCATTGCATGTGTTGAAAGTCCTCAGGTTTAAGGCCCCGGTTTCCAATTTACACTATTTTTGAGAGCATAATTTTTTAAATTATTAAAGGGAGCAGATATCGTAAAACCACCACACCGGTTTGTTGAAATTGTTTTAACAAATGTAGCCTAATAACTCAAAGTAAAATATGACATACTTTGGCTAACTATCGACTTTAATTAGCTTTCACTGAGTCGATAACTAGCAAAATCATAACGATATTTTCTTTAAAAAAAAATAGGCTACATTGTAAAAACAGTTCCCAACAAACCTAAGACACGGAATTTACGATAACAGCTTCATTTTATAAATGAAAAATAATATTTAGAAAACTGTATAAACAGAATTCCATGGCCTATAGACACGTGGCAAAGAGATGCCTGTACACAGTGCTTAGTTTGGGCTCAGTCCGTGCTCACTTTAGGGTCACTCAATGTTGGCATCAGCCCACTCCAATATTTTACTCAAAAGGCTGTGTTAGTGTAAGATAGTAACGACGGCGCGGCGCAACGTGAAATAAGCTGGTCGTGTGTTTCGGAACACGAGACAGCCTTCTGTTTCTCCGTGCGCGCGCCAGTGTAGATTATGCAAGAGCCTGTCATCTGCAACCGTTCAGATCGCGACACATACTGCCAGGCGCGTTGGAACCCGGAGGAGGGAGGGGGGGCGACCCGGGCAACCACCCGGCCATGGATTTAATGGCCGGGCAAAGTATATATTTCGCCCCCCCCCCCCAACCCCATAACATCAGCTCAAACTGATGAATCAATAAATTATTAATATATTTCCCGGTTTTCTTCTATTATGTTTCGCGGCACTGAAAAATTTACATCGTAGTGTAAGCATATAATTTTTCCATTTTGAGTAGTTGCTGTAGTAGCATAAATGCTCCGTATACCATTTCCCAGGTGGTCTTGTGATGTCTCTTCCTCTACCCGCATTCCTGACAATAGCTTCTCAGCACCCCGCCATAATGATGGGACAATCGATCCATTTTAATGATTCGAATCTTCTGCCTAGATTAGTGTCTCGATTCACTGTTTCGATACACGGTTCAGTAGATACATTGCTGTGCCAGTATGCTTCAGTGAGCCGAATCGGCGAATCGCAAGTGCAGGTGTATTCACCAGCTTGGCGTGAAGAGTTGTCATTATTGCACATTAATTTTTTAAACTTTTGTTTTCAACATTGCAACCTTGCGTGTTAGGATCTCCAAGATTAGCTTTTATTATGTATTATGTGGTAATTGTATGTATTTATAATCCTAATATTATTAAATAAAAGTAGGTCTATCAGTTGAGAAGGCCTACAGATCAGTTATCACAACTTTAAATAAGTTATTTAAATTAATTAGTATTTTTTTTAAATACACTGAAGACATTCTAGAGCTATTCTTCATAGTTCTGTTGACGCATATTTTATTACGAATAAAAAAAAAACTTTAAAATTTTTTTAAATAAATATTACGCTATTGCAGGCCTACGCGTGATGCAGTTTAAAAGGTGCATCTAATCAGTGTATGTAAACAGTCGCACACCTAATTTTTAAACTCGCCATTGTAGATTGTACCAGTTCAGAAACACAATTCACAGTTCGAACCATTATTTACGAGTCGCATAAAAAAAACACGATTCACGAGTCACGTGCATGTCTCAGGAGGGGATATGGGGTATGTGGGCTGTGTAGGCAGTGTAACTATTATGTTTAATGTAGAAGCAGGCGAGTCCAATTTCAAAGGCAGCAGAAAGTTTGTGGGGAAGTTGATATAACCTTCAAAGATATAACGCAACACATGTAACATTCGTATTTCACTGCATCGCCACATTTCTTTTCTACTGCCTAGTGAGTCATGTGCCTGGATTCAGGCGCCTTTATAATTCGATTTACTCGAACTTGGGAGATATTACATCTACCGTCAGTTGTAGTCAATGAACCGTCGTGAACTTATAAGACGCGTCAGGCGTGATATTACGAACATCCAATTTATATAGTTCGTACATCGTACTATTGGACAGCACGCAATAGCGTCTTTCGGTAACGTAGGAGTGGTTAAGTGTAAGAAGTGGTAACATTTTAGTATTATAGAAGAACATTTTTACCGGGTATAATTATGACTCAAAGAAACATCAACCATTATTTCTTCAGCTGCTCAGCACAGCCCTGTAGTTCATCAGAAATGTCACCTGAAAAGCAGCGCAGGACAGACAGTTAAGGAGACAATGATACTAAATAAGAAATGGAATCCTTTGACTCGGGTAAAAGGACTTTTGAGGATTCTTACTTCAATTCTGCCACCATAAAAATTAACTATTACCATTTGTTGAGGTTGACCTTAAATACTGACAGCCAATTGGGTTAAAGTGAGGTAAAGTAAGGAGTAGCGCGCGTTTCAAAGGACAGGAGAGACTGGAGATTCCTTGAAAACCCACAAAGCTGTGGCATTGTTCGCAAGTCATTTCCATTTGCGAATCTCCGATAGTGATTAGACGGAGAATCGAACCCTTACCGCCTTGGTGAGAAGCGCGAACTTTGGTGCTCAATCACCGCCACTTCCAACCCGAGCAGTTTAAATGAAACATATGTATTAGGAATAAGACAGCCTGTTGTATTTGCCTTAAGAAGTGTGAAACTACAAGCAAACTGATTTTTGAAGCAATTAATGGTACAGTCCAGACTCCGTGTGATCTCGAAAACCATATTATTATATAATACCATACAAGCTTATACACAAGTATCATTACGCTAGCACATTTATATTTTAATCTCTATGTTATTACTCTATTCGAGTAGGTACTTTGAAAGAAAAACACTATTAATATAGAAATAAGAAGAAGTTAAGAAGATTTGTGAATCAATCCAGTCTCCGACTATACAGGATGTTTATTCGCCTTCTTAACAGCCATGAGTTCGTGACCTCGTATCCTAACTATCTAGAGCATTTTAAGATTGGTTTCAATTAGCCCATAAGCCCTTGCCATAAATGCCTAAAAGTTGGGTAACTTTAATATGATATTATAGCGTCATTGATTTAATTTATGAGTGGAAGAAGTTTTTCATCAGTTTAAAAAAAATATTGTTATATCTAATGAATATGTGTTCCTATATACTATTACTTTTAAGCATCTTAATTTTCATGTCATGCAGAATTTCCAGTTCAAACTTAATTAAAATCAAATAATGTCCTCTTGTAATGCACTGCAAACTTTATGATATGTGGACTATCTAGTTCGTCACAAAACCAGGTGATTCATCATTAATTATTATGATTGTTGAGCGAGATATTCTGTTGGTTCGAGTCCTCATATGGCATGAAACTGAACATTTCACAACGCAAATGTGCGTAACGTAAAAATAAAAGACAGCACATTAAACGTAGAGATACGAAAAATTCTTAAATACAACCATTTCACACCGTAATCCAATTTTTTTCCAGAGAAACCACTCGCTTTATTCGTAGGTTTGGTAATCAGCACTTTGCCCCTCCCCTACACCCCTCCACCAACCAATAATTTCTGCTTCCTATGCTCCGCATACCGCCCGGCGCCGGCTGCGTCGACGCTGCGCGGAATTATACAAGAAAAGTCAGGACGAAACGTGTCAATATTGTGTGGTGATAGTTTATGAATAATTAAGTCGGGAATGAATTATCAATTCATCCGTATAGCAAATAGGGAGTGAGTAATTCAACCCTGCAAATACACTTCATTTCTTTAAATAAAAAACTACACAATTTTTCTTTGTTTTGACACTATTTAGAGTGCCGTCGCCTAACATTAAGTGGTTTATCTTTTATGATTAAATAAATTACATTTTATAGCCGATTTTCAGGGTTACGTTATTCCAACTGTAATTCCCTTTACGGACAAATTGAAAACATATTTTCGACCTACTTTTTATAAGTTATCACCACGCAAAATTTACACGCTTCGTTCTAACTCATCCTGCATACAATACGAAGTTCGTTATTAAAAAAAAAAAAAATTAGTTGGAATTTACTTCTCGTCAACAGCGAGGTCATTAGAGATAGTTACACAACTTACTCGAGGACAGGAACTAGGATTGGGAGAGGAATCGACGATGGCATCAGTTGGGTAACCATGGAACCGGGTTCGTCCGAATGAGTCCAACGTTTTACCGTCGCGCCATGTCTCACGCGGTTAAATAGAAATATAAGAGACAGTAAAAAAAAAAAAAAAAAAAAAAAAAAAAAAAAAAAAAAAAAAAAAAAAAAAAAAAAAAAAAAAACCAAACCAACACGCATGATGAACACCCTCCCCACGCACTGTCAACTTGATGAGGAACAATATGCTTCAACGATTTGTTTGGGAACAGTGGCGAAGCGTAGTTGTTTTTCAAGGCAAGCAGTATGAGATCCGACTATACACCTAGCAGTTGTATTGCATGGACCTAGGTCTGTTACTGAAGAATTCGTTCCTCGCCTCTTACATGCTACTGTTTATGGAGTGTACCTGTCTCTATCAGCCTAATGGTTCCACAAACTACTCACAGTTGCGTATAGTGTAAACACCACTTGCCCTGGAACTTCACGCTTCCAAACTGTTTTGGAACAGCTGAAACGTCTTACATACAAAATTGTTTCCACGAGATTTCCTCATTTTTGAGAGTTGTGGTTATCTTTATGTATCGGATGAGGACTGATCATCTTATTTCCTAGAGAAATACGTTTATCAACAGTTAAGGAGAATGTTTTATATGGTAATACATGTTAAATAAATTATATTTTTTAGAGTCTCGCTTCTTTGAAAAGTTGTTTATTTCGTAGGAGAAGAACGTTTACCTGCCATATAGTTTAGACATAGTTTTTCATAAATCTGCGTTTTGTTGGCTGTGTTTTTAATATGGTTGGACAATGCTGTTCAGTATAACCATTGGTGATGTCATCATGATTTATACACTAGGCGGGCCGCGGTTAGCGTAGTGGCTAGAACACCCTTCCTCCCCCTAGGTGACCAGCAGGGCTCGATTCCTGGCGCGTCGGTCTCCGGATTTTCGCATGTAGGAATCGTGCCGGACGATGCCGCTGGTCGCTAGGGGATCTCCCGTTTCCCCCGCCCCTTCATTCCGGCGCTGCTCCATACTCGCATCATGTCATCCCTCGCCAGCGCTTACCTAGATTTTGAGAGCTGATCAACATCTCTTCGCTTCTACGTTAGGCCAGCACTGCATTTACAACATACATAGACGAGAATGATGTAATGTTGTGTATTTTATTGACAGATCAGTTTTTTTGTTAATGAAACAAATACTAATAAAAGTAAACGGTTGTGTGTTGACTACTATAAAGGAAGGAATATTTATCGTATTCTCGAATCCATTATTGTCCTATGTCTACTCAAGCCCGTCTATCCATTCATTGTCTGTTCTTTCAACGAGTTGCTGCTAGTAGACGAATGATCGTGGCTGAGTACACACAGGACAGCAGATTCTAATATGCAGGTCATTTAACGCGCGAATTTTTACTTTCCTCTACATATAACAAATGAATAAATCGGTACAGAAGTAACGAGTTGCTCGAATTTGATGTCTGTGTGTATTACATTCACCACTTTCACCAGTCGAAAGTGGCGAGATGCAGTGGTCTTGCAGTGAGTGTTGTCGGCCAGCTTGATTCACTCATCTGTCCTGCCCTGTGTATCGATGTGCAATGACCGTGCGGGCGGAGGTCGAAGCGATGTTGGATTGATATTTCCGTCCAGGGTTGCCAGATTGGACGGAATTTCGCCATTTGGGTTACTTCGTATATTTTAAACGTGTCACTGATAAATTAAGTGACCGTTCAGAAGTAGGTTTAATTTCCTTTAAATCTGTATTCCACTACGAATACACTGTATATTATCTGGAATAGCTATGCTAGAATATTATTTTTGACTTCTGTCTGTCAGAAACACTCGCTGTTTTGTGTCCGTAAATGTCAGTACAAAACTTAGCAGCTTATTGTTAAATACTGTGTATTCGTATCTGGAATAGGGGGGAAAATCCTTAATCGAAGACTGCTGAAGTTCTTTTCCTCGGACGGACAAATTTGTGACGAAAATTAAATTATGAATTTACACTAACGCGTTTCATCAAAAAATTGTTTTGTTTAATATGCTAAAAAATGTAATGTGATAAATAAAATTATATTATGAACATGACAATTCTGAAACGACTCTCTAATCGACGTTTTGACGTTGGTATTATGGAAAGGGAAATTTTACTTCCAGTAACTGTTTATTTTAAGAGGCACGCATATGGATGGTGTTGTAGCGTGTCTCGCCTATTCTTGTCTACGCGAAACAGCTTAACTTATGTTTATTTACGAAAAGAACACACGGTTAAAACTAGGCTTCTGTAACTTTAAAAATGCAACATGCTTGTTAGAAACATGTTTTAGGGGCCTCCTCAAAATTGGCTAAAAAACGGCTTCTTTTTCAGACAGTTGTAACTGGAAAAATTCCACCCGGATTCGTAAAACACAACGTTGGTAACATGCGTTGGACTAAACTTTCCACAAATAAAATTGTAGTGTCACCGCTTTTACTCCTATAGGAAAAAGAGTAGTACGAAAACACTGCTCGCCAATTTGGCGCGCCGCGAATAGAATCGATCCTGTTACAGTCGGGCGTAGAAAGCTGAACCTTATCGTTTCCCTGTCTCCGCGCGTCAAACACGGAAGATTACATCCGGTGTATATCCCTCTTAATACATGTAACTTCGCCGAAGTGGTTACACTCATTTTTGTCGAGAGGGTTTTTACAGTGCCTATACCGGTTTCTCTCTATTCTTCTTAGTTGTAGTTTAAGTTATATGTGCACTTAGGGAGGCACCCATCCCAATTACAGCCACGACTGTCCAATCCCTCTCTACCGTAGGCGTATACGGCTCAACCATAAAGGTTGGTCCACAATTAAAAAACATAAGCGCAGAACATATAACAGTAGAAACTGTGCACGACCATACGCCATGTGCAAAATTAGTTTACATTCGAATTCTTACTGTCATGTTTAGCCAATGGTATTTTTTCGACAAGTCTGAAATATTTCTTGTTGTATTAAAACAACCGAAGGCCACTGAAACACACTTGAAGTGGAATCGTTTTTGGAGATAAAAGAACATACAGAATCAAATTTCCTGTAAACTGCACAGCGCAAAACATTATTTACAGTATTGAAACATAGTTTTTAACATTAAAATTTCTTATTCGGGCTTTGTTTTGTTTGCATATATTTTTGGAGGCTAAACCAACATAGCGCACATTCACAAACTCCTTTGCTGTGATTGGTTGCTGTCCTATGCGTACGCAAAAGAAATGAAATGTTACCATTATGTCAATATTTCTACGCACACGGTCGCTTTTTTGGTTTTGTGAATTGGTAGGTAATAATACGTAGATGTTAGTTCTTGTGCGAACGACTTATGTTCTGTGCTTACTTTTATGTTATCAATTGTGAACCCACCCTGAGACGCACTTAGGCCCTGCTCCTCTCCCGGACTTCCACTATTACAATTATAATAGGGTAGGTTAGGAACGCTCAGAAACAGCCGCCGCCGGCGTCATGTAGGAGAGCTGTTCTCATTTAGCCCGCCTTTTACACGCTGCTGTCGAAGATGCGTCACTATTCTCTGCGAGTATGAGGTTACAAACAACTGTCACCACAAGTCCGACGTCACCTGGTACGTAGGTTACCACAGAGAATCTCCGGGCGGTCAACCGCAGTGTTGCCAAACAAACAATATCGACGTGCACCATGTACTGTACATGACCTTGAAAACTTACACTTCTCCACACTAGTCTGGTACACTACCAGAACATCAGTTTACTATTGAAGTTTTTTGTAATGGCGTTGTTACATTTGCATCAACTTTGTAACTCCGCCGGTGTCGAATGTCCACCTTCGACGCGTGGGAACAGTGTCCCACGCTTGACGAGAAGCATATCGCCTCTATTCGCAGAGCGCCAAACTGGCGTGCAAGGTTTTCCTTGTAGTCTTTTTTCCTACGGGACTTTAAGCTGTTATCACAACATTTCATTTTTTAATAGAATGAAATAAAGACCAACACATGCCTCTCGCTTTGCACTTTACGAATTCAGGTAATATTTTCAGAGATACAGCAGAAAAAAAAACGTTTTTAGCCATTTTGAGAAGCCCGAAAATCATGTTTATAACAAGCCTGCTGAATTTTCGAAAACATAGTGTGTGTTCTTTTCGTAGATAAATATAATGTGAGTAAGTTAAGTGGTTTCGCGTAAAAAAGAATACTCGTGACACGCTGCAACGCCGTCCATGCGCCAGTCGAGGACTGCTCTTAAACATTTTCTAATATTTCTCGTATTTTTAAAGAAATAAAATATCATAGAACATACCAGGATTGCGACTTGTGTGTACTGTCTAGTCGTTGGAGGTCCCCAGAGTGTAAGGATACTACTAACGCGTGTATAAGTGGCTAATCGGGCACTTGCGCGGAGACTTGGGGCGATTCCACACGAGCGCAGGAAATGCGTCGTTTGAAACGGACGGGCGCTGGTTGTTTTTGCCGATTCTACACGAAAGCATCCGTGACGCTATATTTTGGCGTTTTGCCGTTCATTTTCAATATGAATCCCGTTCTGTTACGATGTGTTGCGTACACGTTTCAACCGCTTATGAACGCCCGTGTAGACAGATCAGCGTTTGATCGTGGGCGTCGCTAACGCATCCCTCCGCGTTAAGGGCGCACATACAAAAACAAAAATTAAAATACTTTTGTATTTAATAAAAAATACTGAAATTCTAAACGAAAATTTAAACATTTCAACAGATTTAAAATATATATATATATATATAATTATTTTGGTTTCTATGTGTTTCAAATCATAGCCTACAACATTTTTATACACTGTGAATTTTTTCGGTTTGTTATGTCAGTTGGTTTTAGTGGCGTACATAAAACCGTAAAGAGCGAATTTTGACGTTTACGACTCGTTACGCAAAAACAATGAGAGATACAAAAATTTCCTAAGAGGAAGATTTAATCACAATTTATGTCTAAAATAAGAAAAACATATCTGGTACAAATATAAAAATATAAAAAGACGTTGAAAACTGAGGTGAACCGCGGCCTGTAGCGGATTTTACTGTGCGACACTGCGACAGCAACGACCGACGATGCGACGGCCTGCGAATTTCGCACACTACTTTTCGTCAATCGATTTTACAATAATGCGACAGCAACGATCCGTTTCATTGCTTTTAGTGCAATCTTTCTACAGAAATAGTAATGAAAACGAACAAATGAATCCCAATTGTTGATTATTTCTCCAGAAATAAAGCTATTCCCGTTGCCGAACTTCTTCAATTAGCAGCTCTTCTGCTTGGTTCATGCAACTTGACATCTGACCATCTGTAATATACAGTACGCGTCAATAATTTAGGACCATTGCCAAATATAACAAAATTTGTACCTGGTTTTAAATTATTGGTCTTATCTATGATGGAAATTTTTTCAATATTACACTCTAAAAAACACACAATTCTAAAGTTAGGACATTGAATTCTGATCATAACTTCCCGTTGTATTAATTTTCAAATGTTTACAAAAATCTCTCATTTTCTTACATTTTTCAGTAGAAGAAAATATGCAGACACAATTTTGGAACAGATAATTTCTCACCGAATTTTTCCTAGCTACATTTATACAGATCTAAAAGGGGAAAAAAATATTAGAAGGCCATAAAATACTTGTAAACTTCTTTTTATTTTTGTTAGTAGAACTCTCATTATACGGCAAATAAAGCATATTTTGGTCAACTTAAATTTTTATTTTTGTACCAGTGGCGCTATTGAAGCCGGGTTTGCGGCTTCTCCATTTATTTATGGTGCGTTAGCTCGCGTTCCAAAGCTCCGTTCAAACGCCGCGTTTATAGCGCTCATGTAGAATCGCACTTATATTACTGCTTGGCATACAGGCAGCTAGCTGGCCGTGATAGGTGAAGGCAAGGGTGTTGGTGGCTGCTAGCATGCTCGCGGTCACGGCCGGTAGAAGAATAGGTCTGGACACTCGCCTGGATATTTGACCCCCTTGTTGTTTGGCTGTAATATTGTGTTTTATTGGCGCTGATGTTACGGCGGTCGGACTAAACTCCGCCCACTTCATTTCCGCTAAGATAAACAATTGATCAAAACGTATTTTTTTATCAATATATGAAATACTTTCTTCGCTCACAAATTTAAGAAAAGGCTCCAGCAATCTTTATTTACCTTATAAATTTAACAATGGAAAAAAGTGGACGGAGTTTGAGTCCGACCGCCCGGAAAACAGCACCAAAAAGTACAACATTCTCGGTAACTTGACGAACTACATCCAAACAACAAGGGGGTCAAGTAAAATACATTGTTAGATAGGCGAGTGTCCAGACCTGTTCTTCTACGACCGTGCTCGCGGTAGATGTACCGCTACAGTGTCAGATGTCCCGTGGCGACATCTCAAGGTGAGCAGCACAAGTGTACAGTCTCGGCAGATACAAGTTTATTCAAAAACTGCTCAATGTGCACGACAGATGTCTCCTTAGGGATAGCATTCAAATAATGTTACATGTTCTTATGTCCATTTCATGCCCTCCAGTAATTTTAAAAGCTTATTTTCTCTCAGCTGAAATGCGTGTATTTGGCGTAACATTTAAGGGATTAAAATATACCTAAATGTGTTCAGAAGTGACAAATAAATAGAATATTTTTTAACCAAATGCTTTGAAAAATTTGAGACTGTGTACAGTTATACGATACATTATTTTGGCAGGACGTTTTTGAAAATAATGTGCCGTTTGGTAGCAAAACAATATTTTGCTTCATTCTGGTTTATTTTCACAACAAAATATGCGTAAATTCAGGGGCAAAACTTTAAAAATCCGTTTGGGGTATTGCAACAGAAAAATTCAGGTGCAAACGACGATATACACGTGTTAAAATCGTAAGAATAAATTTTGGATACACGTATTAATTTGCGTTCAAAAATATTTTCGAAACCACTGCAAAACTAAAGAGCGAGGCCTTAAGAGTGCGTGGTAGATAAATAAACGCTGAAAACATAAATTGATTTCTACGCCTTTTTCGAAGCCAATATGGATAAAATACTCAATGACAATCATAGATAATTTTATTGGCCAACTTTATGAGTAAATATTTATCCAGAAATACTTATTCGTTACGCGTGATATCTTGCGCCTCAGTTAAATGCACGGGGTTCTGGCGTCAGAGATTGTGCCTCAGAAGTTCGTGACACTGTAAACAATTTTGTTTAAAACGTTGGCTAAAACTATTGTCTAGGATTACTATGTTTTGGCTTAAATAAACCTACAGTTATAGATTTAATGCTTTTAGTGTTGGATTATGTACCACGCCCTCTTAAGAGCCCATAAAATGCCAACTCGCCACAACGAGCCAAGCACTGTATTGGCGTGCAAGATCCCCGCCGTCCCATTTTACTATACGGCTATGCTCTCTAGTTTCTACTTTATAGCAATATTAATTTTTCGCACCTAAACGAGAGCAGATATCAAAAATCTCTATGGCAGTTTTGTTTAAAATCGTCTTCTCAGTGTTGGCGGATTTTTTTCAAGGCAGTAAATGCTATGGTTTAAGATAGTTACGTAATTGGTGGAAAGCTAGTTAACTGACTTTTTAGTAGAAACCGTATAATTACTTCCTTTGAAAAAATTAGCTATCGCGAAAGAAAGCGATTTTAAACTAACCGCCAGTTTATTGATACCTGCTTTCGTTCAAGTTAAAAAATATATATATTATCGCAAAAACAGCATTAACTAAAGAGCAAGGCCTTAAGCGGAAACCATACAATCTTATTATGTGGAAAGTCTGAAGCAAAGTTTAGTGCACGTTTATATTTTAGTTTCACATACATCCGGTTAGTACATTTCATACGGTTGCCTGAAAAGGCTGTTTTTAGCTGTGTTCGAGGCCTTCGAAACATTGTTTTTAAAGAGCATGGTTTCTTAAAAATGGTATTCCGTCCTTGTCCGAAGTAGGTTTTCTTTTCGTACATTAGCACAATAAACGTATATGAAACAGTTTCGTACAAACATATTTACGAACTCACTGCAACACATTTGAAGCGCGTGGTAGGCGGCGGCGCCCATAAGTTAACACATCAAGGAGTTATTACTGTGCATAAGTATTCTCAGAATACACAAATTTAGCAACACAATTTTTTACAATTTGAAACAATTATTTTAAAACCTGGTCAACAACTCTGACGTTCCTTTGCGCCCCCTACCAGCCACGTCTATGTCACTCGGTCCTTAAGAGGAAAGAGCCAATGGGTAGTTATCGACTCAAATGTATTACTTTAGTTTGTTATGTCCTCTCTCCCTTCTAATGTTGTAGTGTGGGGATCTATTATTACTGATTCAAAACACCGGCAGTTTATGTACTCCTATACTTCGGAACCCTGGACTTGTTCCGTCAGTCCCACGAGAGATACGCTATGATATCGTTTTAAAGTTTTAATCACGGCCTCACGCGAATATCACCCTCTCCGTGACGGTCGCAGCAGAAGTCTCTTTATATATTCGGCTTACTAAAATCGCCCGCGGTGGCTCCGCGAAACGCGCCCACACTTCGTGGAGGTCGCCGTCGAAGTCCTCTATGTATACGTGGTTTACCACAATCAGCCGCGGTGGCTCCGCGAGACGCGCCCACACTTCGTGGAGGTCGCCG
>PNEQ01132039.1:0-14017 GCA_003012365.1 Medauroidea extradentata
TTGAATTTTCCTATTCAGAAAGGAAGAACTAAACAGCCCAATTTTGTGTTTTGAAACATTTTTTAAAAATACTCAACATCGCGGAATATGAAATTTAAACTTATATATAAAACAAACCATCTTTATTCTCGTATGGTAAAAAAAATAAATTGTGTATCATTAATACTTTAGTTAAAAAACGATTGCGAATTGTTATGTGTTTTTGAAGTTTTGAGGTTGGGTCCACAGAACCCTTAACTCCCATTAGAAAATTAGTTGAGTACGTTCAGTAGCGCTTGTTCAAAGAGAGCGAAACAACTTTATTTGAAGGTAACTGTAGTAGTATTAATTTATAAACTGCGACTACTCACATCGATTTGTGAACGAGGCCAACAAGGACCGCATGATCTTAAATAATTTATTCGTTGAAATGTTTCAATTTTTTAAAACAGGCCTACAATATTATACTTTCTTTGTGAGCGAAAAGTAGGTTATTTTTCTTTATAACACCGAACATTTTAATAAAGCGTTGATATTATATTATTTGCAAAACCAACAGAAATTAGTGCGGTATTTTAGGTGTGATTTTTTTTGGGATGAAGCATTTGTGTAGTAGGTTATGGGTTTTTGCGGGAGACATAATTTATCATACAATAATTTTTTTGCACACTATTTAATTTCTTCATGATTTCATGTCATTGACAGGATAACATGAAACAAAATAGTAATTATTGATACATAGCCCATACAGTAAGAAAGTCACATGGAAAATTAAAATTTGCAACAAATAACACTACAAAAAACTAATAAAAATCATTATTAACGTCTGTGGATGCGTCCCTACAGGTTAGCTAAGGTGGGCCATACCGCTTCCCGTAATGTACCCCTTGGACATGGTAAATTCGTAAATATACTTGTTATTCTCCCAGTATTTCTGTTTTAAACGAGTGCAGCCATTTTTGAACAACGATGAATGAATTGTAGCCAGAAAGTATGTGACAGTGTGTTTACTCCTATGTATACGTATGTGTGTGTATATATGTATGTGTATATGTATATTACATAATTATGAAGAGTACATCCCAATATAATGTAAAAAGAATTTTTAACAGCTTTACAGATGGAAATGATTACCTAGTCTGTTATTAATGCTCACTAAAATCATTATATATTTTTATGTCGTATGTGTGTGTGGATTTTTGACACAAACATGCCCAAAAAATGTTATTAAGTGTTAATAAAATAAGTGCCATGTGTGTGTACGTCTCTCTCTATAGGCCTTTATATATATATATATATATATATATATATATATATATATATATATATATATATATATAAGAGGTGACACTGTATCTGAAAAATTATACCGCCCTGCGTCAGTAATGAAAGTACCTATGCACATCTTTCACCAGTTCATCACTTGGGTTAGTTTCGCGGCTGAAGGCGTTAATCTTAAATGTTTATGGGAACAGTTTATTTATCTTATGTAACAATGTAACTATTGTACATGCTTTGATATTTAGCCGGTCTTATCTTAGTGTTACACACCGTGATGTACCAACGGCTTGGATCTTCGTTTTACTTCCTAAAGAGCTCAACTTTATTATAGGCACAAGCTAAATTCCAGCAACTGTTCGTTCTTGTCACTTTCGCAATTGACCCTTAACTTATTTGTCATCTTGCTGAGCCAGTAACAAACGTGTCAACTAAACACATGCCTATTTCACTGTAAAAGCGAGCAGCTAATGAACAGTTACGGTATATTTGAGTTCATAGATATTCTTGCTGGCTAGCCTTGTTAAATTACCGCGCCTGGCACTGGTATGGCGTTATCGCAAAATGTCTTTGACATTCCCTCCTAGCACATACACTTATAGTAATAGTTTTCCTATAGATAGAGATCTATTGGTTTCCTCTCATAAAACTAAGTGAAGTTACGCTAGTCACGTTCTGTCGATTGCTGTTTGAGTGTTCGTGAGCTTGTTGCTAAAATAATCATTCTCGCACGAGTAACAGATAGTCCTTTCACTTTGGCAAAAACCTGAAATATTAATCTATTGAGCCCAGCATTAGAGTGATGTATTTGCTCTGTAGTTACTGTATTTTCTGTATTGTGTAGCTCTGACACACACTTATGTCTTAGACTATGTATAAACTGCACGTAGCTCATTGCAGTGGCATTAGAAAGATGGAATGATCTACCTTATCTCTCCAGGTACCCTCAAACGTGAGTTTTATTGTCGCTACTAATCTTGTTTAAGAATATCTCAGGTTTCATATATTACAGCAATATTTAAAACTCAAAATTTTTTATGTTCGTGGGGTATTACACTTGTTGAATGTTCAAAATTTAAACTTAGAAGTATAAGAATTCTTGCTATATTACACATCAACCTTGTTCCTGAAATGTTTCTGTAGTTTGAATTCATAAAATTGCAGCACTATTAAACAAACGCCTAATATATATTACTAGACTTCTAGTCGGAGACTGTTAAATTATTTGTAATCTTTCTGTATTTCTGTTTCATTATTGACTTTGTCTTCAGAGCGTGACAAGTGGACTGTACTCTGTTTACCTCTTGAATGGAATTGCACTCACCATCCCGAAGATTTTGAATTTGTAGGGTCGAAATATTGTGTCCTCTACTCCCTATCAAAACTTCTGAGGCTGTTAATGTCTCAAACCATCAAGCTTACATCCACAGAGTTTTAATGAAAAATAAGTGTTTAAAGAAATTGAATCACTCTTTAATGTTACCACTACAAAAAAAATCTATGTGAAATTCATTGAGAAATATTGCCACTTGGATGCATGTTGTCATTTTATTTCTCCATCGCGAATGAACTTTCTGGCTGTCGCAATCTTCTTTTCAGTTCCATAGAGATAAAGTACTGCTAATCTCGCTCTCTTTCTCTTCATTTGGATTCTTCTTATCTCGTAATTTGGAGAAATAATGGAAGAGAAAGTGACTGCTCACTCAGTGAAAGCTGATTGCGAAGTCGAATCACGAATCTTTGTGCTCATAAGTGTGTTGTTCTCTCTAGCTGTTGTTTCATGCACTTTGCTTGCTCTATGCCAGCAACAATTTTATATGCATGTCGGTTACCTTAACACCGATATGAATAAAGTATATCTGGGCCAGATCTGGCTAGATCTAAGATTGGCTAGACCTGGCATCAGAGGTAGAGAAATATATACTTATTCATATCTGGCCAAGATCAGTCCCAAATCTGGCCAATTTCAGTTATAACTTTTTTCCCATCTGGGCAAGAGCGTTGTCTTGAAGTGTAGATCTTCCTTCCTAGTCTTCGAAGTGAATCACAGGAAGAGTGGAGAGGATAAGGACAAGAAGTAATAACCGCCCCAAAGCGACTACAGTTGTAGGCCTACACTTGCTGCCAAACAGCTGTGAAACATGAACTTAAGTTTTAGAAGGGAGAAGTAGAGCAATCTGTTTAGGCCTTGCCTGGAATGTTTATGCTCTTACAAATATCAATTGTATTCCCAGCGATTATGTTTTAATTAATACTTAAACAAAGAATGAATAAGGCTGAGTGTAGCCATGTTTTTTTCGATCCAGTGGATGTCAAATTATATCTGATGATAAGTTGTTTGATGTCGCGCAGTCAGTTTACAGTTTGTGTACAAATAAATCAAATTGATGTCTATACTTTTTTTCGAAACCAATATGGATAAAATGCAAAACGACAATCCTAGATAATTGTAGTTGCCAACTTTATGAGTAAATATATATCCAAAATTACTCATTCGTTATGCGTGACCTCTTGCCCCGCCGTTAAATTCATGAGATTCCGGCGTCAGGTATTGTGCCTCAGAAATTTGTAACACTGGAATAAATTTTGTTCAAAACGTTGGCTAAAACTATTGTCTAGGATTACAGTTTTTTTGACTTTCGCAAACTGGCTTCAAGACACCTTCAGTAATAGATTGTTGCCTTCAGCGTTGGATTATGTACTACGCCCTTTTCAGATAATTATTTCTGTATCAACACGCGTTATCCGTTGTCTAAAGTCTGCCATTTTCTCTGAAGAGAGGCAGACTAGGACGGTGAATGATAGTCTTGGAATTTCACGTGACTCTCAGAAGACAGTAGTATAGCGCTGTGCGGCATGATGCATCAGCTAAGCATCTGTTTGGTTTGTTCTTTAAAGAGTCCAAAGTGACACAGTGTCACCCAAGATACGAGTCACAAAGACTCCAAAAGACTAAGTTGTTTGTGGAGCTGCAAGGTGTCGTCTAACTATTTTCACCTGCTCCCGTCCACCAGTGGTTTATTGCCAGAATAGGAAGGAGGACTAAGGACTCAACTCCCTCAAAGTATGTTTTTCTTTTATGTTATCTCACTGGCAAAATTCTTTCTAAGTGCTTTGTTTGGAGTATAGCTCTATACGGAGCGGAAGTGAAGATGAGAAAAGGCTGGAAGCTTTTGAGATGTGGATGTGGAGGAGGATGGAAAAGGTAAGTTTTGTGGAATAGATGTGATGAATATAGAAGTACTGCAAAGAGTTGGTGAGAGAAAAAGAATATTGAAAATCATAAGAGAAGGAAAAATAACTGGATAGTGCACTCACTGGAAAAGGATTGCTTGCTTACAAAAACTAAGGAAGGACTAGTTTGTGGGAAGAGATTAAAAGGAAGAGGATACGAAATAATAGATGACATGAAGCAGAAATTACACGAACCTGAATAGGATGGCAGGAGACCGGAGAAAATGGAGAACTATCATGTGAAAACCTGACTTTTAACATAACACTATTGAGGATGTTGACTGGCAAAATATTTGCCCAGGAAGATGGCAAAACTTCCTTTGGGATTTGTTCTTTTCTGGCATATGTTGCCTCGAAATCTTTCAAATTTTACATCATATTTTCAGTGTTATTTTAGGTCCCGCGCCCTCTTAATGACTCATGGGGGAAGGAAAACAGATAAATCGTTATAAACTGCACATGGTGCTTTGTAGAGGAGCACCTTTGGTGTTCTGCTTGAAGTTTCGAGTCCTGACAACAAAACTGGGAATCGCAGCTGCATTCACGAGGCATTTGTGAGGACTGTTAGAAGTTAGGGCACACTTACAGAACACCAGTGTTATGTTATTTCAAATGTAATCAGGAAGTGAATGAAAAGTAACACCTATACTTAATGACTTGAATTACCTGTATCACTTATTTCACCTAACAGGTGTTGAAAGTGAAACAATGTATTGGAACGAAATTTTTCATTTTTGTGACACAATATCTTATAGTTATTTTACAACCTCAGTGCCACAGTCATTTAAGTTGCCGTAAATATCTTCTAGTGAGCCTAATTATATATATATATATATTTATTTATTTATATATATATTCCCCTTAAGATCACGCTCCCTTAAAAGTCGATCAATAATTAGCCAAAATTATGTAATTTTTGCTTTGAAATAAATTACGGTACCTATATAGTAAAGACAATTTTCAACACGTCTGTGTGACGCGTTTACGTTATCTGCTCTCTGTTAGAATAAAAATAAAATTAAAAAGTAATAATCGGATAAAGAGCGTAAAAAAGTGGCTGTGGTCTAAAGCCCACCGCACACGGAACAATATTTCCTGCTATATCACGAGAATTATCGCTTGGAGCTGTATGGCCCGTGTGCTGGACATATCGCTGCTTACGTGCAGTGCTACAAGCTTATCTATGAGCTTTTCGTAATATAAATGGTGCTATTTTCGCTACGTGTTTACTAACTAGTTTTTTATCTCAGCCAATGAGAACGAAATATATTATCACGTGACTCGTCGTTTGCAATTTCCTCCTGTTCCCTTGCATTAAGAGGGCGTGGTACGTAATTCAACGCTAAAAGCATTTATCTATAATTGTAGGTTTCTTGAAGCCAATTTGCGAAAGTTAAACAATAGCAGTCCTAGACAATAGTTTTAGCCAACGTTTTAAACAAAATGGTCTCCAGTGTTACGAACTTCTGAGGCATAATCTCTGACGCCGGAACCTCGTGCATTTAACTGCGGCGCAAGAGATCACGCGTAACGAATTAGTAATTCTGGATAAATAATTACTCATGAAGTCGGCAAATACCATTATCTAGGATTGTTATTGAGTATTTTATCCATATTGGCTTCGATAAAAGAGTAGAAATCAATTGATGTTTTCAGCGTTTGTTTATCTACCACGCACTCGGGCAACGAATGATAAACGTAAACAGTACCTGGGGTCTAGCATGGATAAAACGTGTATTTATGCTGTACGGCATTGACAAATATTGTATGCTTTCAAGCATGTCAACCAGTTCCGTGTGCGGTGTATCGCTCACTGAGGCCCGCAGCAATGACATTTGATCAGCTCATCTCGAAGCTCTTTGACAAACGCGTAAGAAAACTCGTAGGAAATATCTTACCGTGTGCGGTGGGCTTAATTAAGGGTGTTCCAGCGCGATAAAGTCATAATCTTATATTTATATGAAATAGTCTTAGTTTTGTAGACGATACTTGTGAGTACAGTTTCCTCTTACGAAACAATTTTAGCTGGCGTAGTTTTCTCTAAACGGTGCGTCAAAGTCAAAATTAGCATGTTCTGCTGCCATGCAAATAGTGAAAACCAATTGACTGACGTACGTGAAATAATTCACAATGAAATAACATACTATTGGCTACGTAATAAAACATTTGATAAGAAACCCGCGAACTGCTTTTGTATTAAAAAAAAAAAAGTTGCTGAATTTAAGTTAAGTCTATGTACCATCGTTTGTACTGCTCTCACAATAATTAATTTTAAAATCCTAAATTAGAGTAGACATCGATAGCGGACCATTGATTTTGTGCCTCTCATACAGAAACACACCCTAACTAGATAAGAGCCATAAAAGGGGTGGGGGCAAACGGGGCACGGTACTCAAACAGTTTAGCGAAATTTTTTTTCTTCAAAATGTTGAACGGTCATTAATTGCCCTTAACATCATTTGGCACAGTTAAAAAAAATGTTTTAAAATCATTACGTAGAAAATTAGAAAAAAAGTTTCACCATTTATTTATTTTAATATTATTAATCAGTGTTAATATTATTACATACATAAAATTTGAGGTGCCGTAAAGTTTTTATGGAAAACTTTAATTGATTTCCATACAGTTTTCTTATGTTTGAAAATATTTAGTTCTTGAAAAAATATGGAACATAGAAATAGGCCTATATATTTTGATGAATTACTTAAGATAATTTGACGTAGACTGAACTTTCGCACTACTTAAATAGGCAATAATTTTAAAACAACACGAATGAAGTCGCAAGCAATAGCTAGTAATAGATAAATATATAGAAAAGACAAATTAGCTGTTCTGCGTAAAAAGAAGACAGGTGACACGCTATATAACCATTCATACTCCGGGTGGATGTACGTAAATACGATAAAAATCCCTGTAATTGCATGTTATTATACATGACCATCGCATGACTGTAACAGTAAACATGCTGTGTTGTGTCCGATGACACTGGGAAAAATTTTTTGCGCAAACATGACTTGTCAGAGAATTATCTGTAAGCACCTCGTCAGGAATCAGATAGTTTAGACACCAAATATTGACCAGTCATATAATTGTCGAGCACTGTACGTATGTTTATCGTTTATCTCGCGTGTGTTTGCAATAGCAGGAAAAACCTACCTGTTCGGGGTATACTCTGTTCACGATAAACTGAGCACTGCTTAAATGTTTCTTTCAGTTGTTTTGCAGCTATCTTTACTATTTTTAATATGAAAACTCTAATGAAACCAGTGTAAACGTTTCGCCACTCTCAAAACTGAACATCTTAGGTCCCAATAAAATTAAGTTTATGGTTATTATAAATGTTGGGGAGTGCTCAGTTTAACGTGAACAGCCTATACACAACCATGTGGTGTAATCCAACGCAGTAAACTGTTATCGTTAGAGTTCTGATGAAAATTTATTAAAAAAATTTACTGTATGTTTTGCTTTATAAAAGCAGTGTAATTTGTAAGTGTAAAGTCAATCGTGGGAAAATAAAAACTGTCGTTTGCAACAGGTAAAATAGTAAGAAAAAATAGTTTTTACACGCGCGTATTGTCGCCTGAAATCACTGTTCATAAGAAAAAATTCATTTAAATAGTCAGTGGTTGAAATACATTACATGTGAGGCGAGTGTTACAACCTGTACCGCGAGATTATAGCTTCGTTGTCACCCGAATTTCGGTGTCTTTTTTATAGAAGCACACCTGAAATACACCAAAGATGAAGTGTGGTAGGCATGGGTTTGTATGGAGTTGCTTGAAAGTTAAGTTTGTTGAAGTTTACGTGGTTGAAGCAATGGTTCTAAAGATCTGTAGCACAGGATGCATTCTTCTGAGTGCAAACATGCATTTAAGTACAAGTGTTCGCTGTGCGATTCCATTGTGAGTTTAGCAGGATTTTGCCTACATGCCAGGTATTGTATTGTTGGCACAGAAACATTATACCACAATTTATTCGGTACATTCTAGAGACTTTAAACAAGAGGACCTTTTTTTGTTATTTAGGATGTACTGCTGAGAATGGCAACTTGAAATGTTCAAAACACCAAACGGCACAAAAGTTCCAGTCAATAAGAGGGTGACCACTTCCGTTGTTTTCATGAAGGGAAGAGTTTAAATAGTGGTTTCTTGATGGGTTGAAGATCATTATGCATAGAATTGTAATTTAACTCCATGTCGTTTCCTATATTTTGCCAGAATACAGTTTTAAAATACGATTTTCAAGGTTGAATTTGTACCTTCAGAATTACACAAGGCAAAAAATTTCATCAGATAACTATACGTAATTTTTTGATAAGGAATCACCTCCCAAAGTTTGCAACAAGAAACGTATTATATACACGATGTTTTAGAAATACTTTCGGAAACTTTAAGGACGGGTTCCGTACACCAAAAAAAAGTCCATGATGTAAACATAGGTTCGGAAATCCATAGTATTTGAGTTATTTATGACAGTTAAGTTCAGTGTGTTGCAAGATAACCAGTAGTAAAACTAATGTTGTTAGATAAATTAATGATGTTACGGGTACAAATTTGCTGATGCCCTCATTTCTATCCTCTGGCAGATGTGAAAGTGTTTGACAGGTGCGGCAGTTTATGACGGTTTCGCCGATACTAATATCAGAATCTCACAGTAGATATTCGAAATGACATTCTCTTGCTTCCTCACACACATGAATGCGTCGGATCATGCACTGTTGCGCCTGCCAAATACTTCCACATCTGCCATAGAGGATATAAATGAGGGCGTCAGCAAACTTGCACCCATAACACCATTGAACTGAACTCTTGTAAATAACTAAAAAATTAAGGATTTCCGGACCCATGTTTATATGGACTTTCTTTTTTTTCTTGCGTTGGCGTAAGTAACCCATCTTCTAAGTTTATGAAAGCATTGAAACAACCTGTATGTATATATGTATGTGTATATGTATAAGTATGTATATATAATTTAAAAATCTAGCATTACACACAACCACACATTCCATTAAAAATTACACAAACGACTTGGAATCCCACACAAATTTTGTGGGATCCTACATGTCTTGGCAACACTGTGAGAGCGAATGTTGCTACTGGAGACGAGTACGGTGAGGCCACAGCACGTAGTTGTCGGTGGTTACACGTGGGGAGAGAGGCGAGTGTTGTTGGGCGACCTTGGCCGCCGACTGAGAGTATGTATGCTCGAGACATCAGGCTGTGGAGATAATCCCCTCTTGCAACATGCGCCAGCTGTGAAAAGTGAACGTGCGTCAAATACACTATAAACCAATACCGGACAGCGTGTGCAGTTCTGCCAGGAAATTGATTGTGTTTCCACCTCAAGCCAACAAATAACAGTGCACTGCGTTTAAGTTACCGTAAAGTGGGTATACTTTGCACCAGCATGGGCAACTTTGCACCACCAAATATATTTTTGTATAGGATGTTTGGTGAAAGGAAACCAGATGATGGCTGGGTATTCTAATAAATGATCACTAATATTTCACCAATCAACACACACAGAAATATTATTGGTGGTGCAAAGTTACACATGCTGGTGCAAAGTATATCCCGTTTACGGTATGTAAGAATTACGCTGCTAATGTAACAACGCAGAGAAAATGTTCTTTTCTGCGAATGGCATTGTTTCTTTGCCACAGCCAAAAAATAAAAAATAACTTAAAATAAACCAGTCGTCATCAAACAAATAAGCTAGCTAAAATGATTGTTAACAGAAAAGTTACAACATTAATTATTTCGATAGTTCCTTCTCATTCCACTAGGTTATTTTCCACAAATTTCTCTTTGTTATTAGCATAAAGCTGCCCGGTATTAGTCTCTATAGTATTTGCTTCAACGTAGCTACTGAGACTGTCCTGCACATTCGGCAGTCGCAGTCGTAGGAGAGTCTGCGCATGCTCCAACACTAGAGTTGAACACTACATATTAATTTGATGGAGTTATGCAGAAGAGAACCACTCCACACATTACTGGACGTGAGATATTCAAGGTCAACATATACTTTGTCCACTTAAACCTTGTAAAAACTGCTTTCGTGGCTCGTTTTTCTTAAAATATTATAATTTAGTACTTGTTCTTTTTCTAGGATATTCTTCTTGCCTTCGTCTTCTACTTTGAATGATTATTTCAAAATAAATTACTTTGTGGGGTGGTTCCTTTCTGCATAACTCCATCCAATTGGTCTTATTGTAGTTCTCCAACCTAACAAAATCCGTCCTTCAGTTCAGAAAAGATCAATTTGCCTTGTTAAACTAACCCAGACTAATGTCTGAACAGTCGCTGATGACAAAGGAAGGAGGGGGCGAGCAACCCTATAATTGTCGATGATTGCCGAGTGCCGAGTGTGTGGCACAGTCTCAGCGGCCAGACACAAATTGGACGATGTTGTGCATAAACAGACTATTCACCAGTTGTTAATTATTATGTTTGTATTGTGACAACTTTGCTGTGCTGGGCATAGCCAGGATAGTTTGGAAAGGAGAGCTTAGATAATTAGATTAATTAGTTAAATTAAAGTTCTTAATTTAATTACAACACTCAGAATTCACCCTTTTCAAATTAAACACTTACAGATATTATATACAGGTAATCTCCCTTAAAGCCTAATTTACTACTCTAGTGTATAATTAATATTGTCTCTATCTCCCTCTCAAATCAATCCTCCGACCACATACGTTTCTATCTGAAAGTTTCACAGTGCACATTTACAGTTCAACCTGTTTGTCCACTCTCATCCATACTCATACTACTCTCTAAGAGTCACCGTCGTCTGCGCCTTCCTAGCCTCTTCTCTATCTGCTGGTCCCGTCTCGTCCCTCGCTACCCAGTCCGTTGCGGACATTCACCAGCTGAACGCCGCAAACACACTGGCCGTGTTCCAATTCAGGTTGTAAGGGCCCTTAACTGGCTTCGTGCCCTTAAAAAATGCATCGCGGATGTGACGTCACTCAAGTGCTGTTCCAATTCGAGCGAAGGGTACGAGTGCACCCTTAAATGTCCCCTTTAGCGAAGGGTAAGTGCGACGTCCCCTTACGCACTTTGCTGCGATGTTCGACAGAGGAGCATTTGAACTGTAAATTAGATATATTTATTTACGAAGTGTGATTGCGTGATAACTGCGCAGAAATGTTGCCGAAATGGTGAGGCGACTATATGGTTTAGTTCATGTTTCATGATTTTCTAATGTGCGCAAATATATTCCCTTACACGTTCGCTTGATATTCCCTAAATAAAAAGCAAATCGAGAACATTTTTAAGTAAATTTAAGCACAATTAAAAATACGTATAAACATAATTTAAACATAAATCAATCAATACATTTTTTTAAACCGTTTTCATTGTGCCGAGTATCTTCTCACCATTTGATTCAGTATACAGATAGTAATCTAGTTAGCTTAAGGAGGAATGATCCCTGTCAGATCGTTTTTACGGTTTTTCTTATAAATCAAGGAATAGACACATTGTTTAACTTTTTTCACGCTGATAAGGCATGGTTTATTGTTTCATTCACTTTTTGGAATCCATATGGGATTGATTCTGTTAATGTTGCGGTCTGTGTAGTCGCTCCCGTAAATAAAGCAATTTTTCCTTTTCAGCTGTTTCCCGTTGCAAAATAATGAATATATTATGGTTCCAGCAATTACAGAAAATCGAATAAGTTTGTATCTATGACTTGTCGTGACAAAAATTTTGATAAATCGACTGGAACAGAAGTTATTGAGAAGAAACAGATAAATCCAAGGTGGTAGAGATCCATACCCCTTAATTATTAAACATTACGCCTGTGTTCTCTCAAAAACGGTGTACAATTTTATTCCTACCACGAAAAGTACGTTTTATAATTTCTGAATAGCAGAATTGTTGACTTTACTTATACATGTACAATATAGGTTATGTTGTTTAAGTGAATAAGGGTGTCCGAAACCACGAATACACACTTCGCCTCGAAGGGGTCAAGGGCTCGTGAGGAATTATGGGACAGAAAGGGCTCAAGGGTAAGTGAACGAGGGAGCATTGCAACGAATTGGAACACAGCCACTGTTTGTGCGAGCAGTGGGCTAGTGTTCATAGTCGCCCACGACGACACCCAGAATATTCTCAGACCTCGCCAACCATGCTGGTTGATGTAACCTGAACATTCTAGGTGTTACGGGAACATTCAGTTACGTTCGAGCTGAATTCTTGTCCCGGTTGACTGACAGGTGGCCACCACTCCAAAACACCTGTGATATCAGCTAGGAGCACAGGTGGCCACCACTCCAAAACACCTGTGATATCAGCTAGGAGCACAGGTGGCCACCACTTCAAAACACCTGTGATATCAGCTAGGAGCGAGTGGCCGGCGCTGCCTGGTGCGGGATGATAAGGGGAAAGGAGGTTGGGTACAGTCCACTGACTCGTCGCGTGACTGTAGATAGGGAAGTAGAGGGAGGGGAACGAGTAGTCTCGAGCCACGTCAGGGCTGTAGGTATAGAACAGGGGAGGGGAAGGCGGCGCTGCCCACCAGCCCGCCCCGCCCAACGCCCTCGAAAGCGCTCGAAATCCATTACAAAATATTTTTTTTTTTTTTTAAACAAAATTTCTGAAATTTTTTTGCCTTTTTTGTCAATTTGTTTTTTGAAATACATAATTTTTTTGTAATTGATTTTGAAACATGTCATGCAGTAGCCCGTGACATGTAGTTCAACACACTTTTTTAAATTATTTATGTTCATTGGTTTTTGTGGCTTATAAGAACTAAAAATGTGCACATTTTGACTTTGAAGTGTCATTATGGGAAAACTGGCTGAGCTAAATTTTTTTCGTAAAAAGAAACTGTGCTCTCAAGTGACGTGTACAAATTAACACTATTTTATGATAATATAAAATTATGGTTTTTCCTCTCCACGTGAGAGACCTCACTTCGGCTCTGGCTGTCGCCTGTCTGGTGTTCGAACTGCGTGCAGGTTGTTCGGAGTTAACGTTTTTTCTCAGAGACAAGTAAAGATGTGTCCACAACGCTTTTCTACGAAAAGCAAACACACTTCAGACTACTTGTGTATAGGTATGTGTTTTAAGACTTGGCTAAAATCGGCAATTTTTTCTGACGGCTGTTTCTCAAGAGATATCTAATATATAAAATTATAGTGTCACAGTGTTTGTTTCCATACTCCTCCGAAACGGCTTAACCGATTTCAATGAAATATTACATATATATTCGGTAGGTCTGCGAATAGGTTTTTATCTATTTTTATACTCCTAAGTGCTATTGTCTAGTAAATATTTTTAATTTAATAATTTTAGAACCCGGTCGATAACTGTGTGATAATTGATCAGTTATCCCCACGAGCTGATACCAGTCTATCCCCACTAGGTGTCGCTGCTCTATTATTATTATTTATTAATGTCTTTATTATTAGACCTCTTCCACTTATATACCACAGCCTTACACACTCACAATAAGTTATTTATGTGACAAAACAACGTTTGTCGGGGCAACTAGTGTGTGTGTGTGTGTGTGTGTG
>PNEQ01132039.1:14117-44789 GCA_003012365.1 Medauroidea extradentata
CCCCCCCCCCCCCCCGATTTTACGACTTTGGGCGTAGAGGCGATATTTCAATGTAGGTGCCGACCGGCGTCTCGCGTAGCACCTCATCGATTTTCGCCCCACACACACAGTTTTTCGGGAAGGGGGGACAGGGGAATCCCTCCGTAGAACATAGTGGAGAGACATTATAGGCATTTGTACCCACCCTAAGTTTTAATGTCTACATTCACACATACATGTATATTAAATATTTAGACTCGAAATCCATTTAAATAGCACCAATTTGCACACTAAAATCAAATTTTTTTCTGGGAGAGGACCCCCGGACCCCCGTTTTAAATAAATCGTTATAGGAAAAAACTTGAAATACATTTCTGCCAACGATCCCCCCTCCCCCGGACCATTTTTGAAAGAATACCTTCCACTGCTACTGCACACACACGCACACACACACACACCAACACACCTCTCACCTTGCGGCACACCTGGCACTATGGTTGCATCTGGCACATCCCAGCACACATCCTGTACGATATTTTTGGCGGTGCTTCCTCTGAATCATAACAGTTTTCTAAGAATCATAATAGTCATCGTGATCTAGCTGTTCAGTCATTTTGAATTTCAATTTTTATCACTGCAGACTTTGAGGAAACGTCCAACTATACAACAGAATTTCAGTTTTTTTTAATAGAGAGAATGAGCAACCTTTCTTTTAAAGATCAACGCTAAGAATATTAAATGTTAGAATGTATTTTAAACGTGTCTATAAAATATATGTATACGTACAAATATTACACACATTTCTAAATACTTGCTCCTTACCAACAGCTAAGCGAACAAACCCGATTTCAAATTGCCAAGATATATATGGCACTGATTTTGCACCTTGTCTTCATAAAACGTAACGTTAGGCATCCTGTAATTTCAAATTTGCATTACTATAGGCTATCAAATAATTACATAGATACTTCTGATTATTATTGTTTATCAGCGACTTATCTTGGTTGAGATTAGATTGCGCCATACTGTTGTACCAGTTTATTCCAGTTTGTCGTGAAAAATTACTAACCAGCTTACAGGCCTGGAGTACTACTCGACCACGACAACTAGTCCCGCGGGAAAAATGCGAACTACTGCTGTATTGTCCTTGACGACCACGCACAACTGGTGCGGCGCACCACAGCACCGGCCATAATACTGTGTCACAGGCAGCTGGCTCGGTTTTCGCCGCGCTACGTCTCCACTGACCATGTGCCTTGAACTCATGTCAGGTGCAGTACATTTCCCCTCCCTGTGATGTGTCTACCTACTACTAGCGTCACGCTTCTTCCCCTCGTGGGAGGACTAGTTGTCGTGGTCGAGTAGTATAGGCCTACTTTTCATGATTACAAGAAAGCTTGTTTGTTTTACGGCAATGTTATGACTTAGTTTGCAATTTCATCATTGAAATATGTATCTTGGTATGCGACAGAAGCAGCGACTATGTTTATAAAAGGCTGACGTCAAACCTGTAAGAAAACACATAATGCTAACAGAGACTTGTCTTAAGAGAAAGCTTGTCCTTTGATAACAATGGCTTTTTTTAGCGAACTCGTTTACTTTAAAAACAATGGCATTTTTATCGAACTGGTTTACTCTTTGGGTTGTCATAGCATCGGCACACAAATAATGCTATCAGAGGCGACACATGGAAGTTTTTTCATTGTTATCGTTCACTTTCTCGGGGAGTGCAGGCATGTAAACAAAGCCATGTGAAGTTTGAAACATTGGTTTACATAAACTCTTATATTTATAGAAACACTGCAAGTTGTTTTCATCTCAATTATATTTGACAGCTACTTATGGGCAATTATTTTTTTTATATTTTGTGATTTGTGAGACAATGCAAGACATTTTTAGTTCTAAAATGAGCCGGAAATTACCATTTCACCATTTCCACTGCAAAGTTTGTCTGCATTGTGCCATAAATCACAAAATATTAAAGAATTATTACCATAAGTAGTTGTCAAATTTTACCAGTCTTATATGAAACAGAGTATACTTGTCAACTTCCTCACAGATTATGAAATTAGGGCTGCTAAAATTTCAGAACAACCAAACACACACCAACTCGGACACCATGGCAACCTGAAGAGGAAACAAGTTCGATAAAAAGCAGTCCATTTCAGTTGTCTTACTAATTAATGGTACGGTATCAGAACTGGGGAACATTGGTTTACACTGGAATTTTAGTAAGACTTGTCGAATTTTATTAGGTAATTGACACGTGAATAACGTCACATTTAACATAACATTAATCAATATTGTTGCATGTTGGTCTGGCTGTAGGTGTGTTGCATCACTGGGCGGGCGCCTAGTGACTCAGTCACGCTACGTCATGGATTTTTCCCGTGAGCAACGAAGCACCAACACTTCTGAGAGATTTCATAGGGATTCCCAAGTGTGTCACGGAAGCGACCCTGATGAATTCGAATCTTGACTGCAATGGTTGCTTATGTGACTCTTCGCACGTATATGCATGATGTAATTAATGTCTACTTTTAGACTTTCGGTCTTCATAAAGCGCCGTCGATTAACGTCACTAAATGGGCAAAATAGTTCAGGAGTCATTGGGAGTCTGTAATTGTGACTCGAGTGTGGATTGTGTGCGGACTGCAGAGAGGCAGCAACTGCAGAGAAGACAGTAATCTGGGGTGTCGTGTAGGCGGCAGCAGTGACGAAGACCGTCTTGGAGCGACTTCGCAGTGGGCGGTGAACTGCAGAGAGATTGAGGTGGTGGTGACGGCATCAATAATCGACTTGGGGATGATTCAAAAGGAGCAGGAGCGCATCGGGAGTTGGTGCCAGCAGAAGAGTGAAGTTTAGTTAGGTGGTACTTTTGACGATTTACTGAGGATTGTAATCGTGGTATTCGATTGTTTTAATTTAAACAGTAATTATAAATCATGGTCAGTTTTTCTTTTGCAAAATATTATTGTCAGAGCTAGTGAAGTTGTCATTGTGTGCATAACAGGGTTGTTGGCGAGAAGTGTTACTAATTGTTGTCAGAGAACTCTTTGAGATTCTTGTGTGTGCATTTTGATGGCTAGTAAATGGAGAGTTAAATTAAACTGTTTTATTTTTAATTAATAAGACCTTCATCTCAAACGAGCTCACAGACAAGGCTCACACACAGAAGAAATATTTTTACTTTTACAAAATCTAGTTTCCAATATATATATATATTTGTATGTTTACAAACATATTGTAAACTTTACAAGAAATGCTTGTTAATATACAAATATGGCTATATATTAACAAAAAAAGTTTGTATATTTACAAATAATAAATGTACATTTACACATAAATTGTTGCATATTTTACGACAGTTGTTTGAAGAGTCACAAAATTGTTTTTGCAATCAGTTTCCAAGAAATGTTTTGGAAAAGTACAAATAATTTTGTAATATGTGACAGGCCGTCAAAGGTAGTTCTGTTTCACATTAAACAATCTGCTCATAAATAAATAAATAAATAAATAAATAAATAAATATATATATATATATATACATATATATATATATATATATATATATATATATATATATATATATTACACTAGTCCCCATAGGTATTTGGGTAAAATTAAGATCACTATAATAACGTGTAACATTCGTGTTGTACGTCCTATACTGATGAATGTTCTGACATTCGTTTACAAGCTTTTTCTCGTTAAAGTACGTTTTTTTACTGTGCATGCAACGATGTATATGACTGAGGTAGAAACAAATTACAGTGCCTCAAGCAATACAAGTGGCTATACAAACAAATGTCTCAAATTATACACGGCTTTGTTTACTTTCCTGAATGCCTAGAGAGCGGGTACGATAACAATGAAAGTACTTGCCTACGTCGCTTCTGATGTTGATAATTCGGAATAAAGTGAGAACTTTTTTAAACGCTAGTTACTTTTTTTTCCTTTCAGATATGTAGTTTCCTGTAACTTTTTAATGCAAAAAATCTATCTGAGTAATATTCGAAGTGTATTGATTGCTCTGTACTGAAAATATAATGCCTGAGTTCACAATAAATAATATTTTTAAATTGATATTTTAGACAAGATGGTCTTAAAAATTTCTTACTTCATTGCAGAAGTGATGTACATAATTTATAGCAATTACATTTGGTTGTATAAATAAATATCTGTATACAGCATAAGACATAATGTAAGGTGTCTTGGCAGAGCCATCAAGTCGCTGGGTAGTAAGATCACATAAACGAGTATTCTTGACATAGGCACTTTATGGTGCCGTGTGGGACCGACTAGTACTTAGTTGGAAAGTGGTGTGAAGGGCCAAATATAGAGGGAATGACCAGTATTTTTATTTCAATTAAAATTAAGGCTACAATCCACTTAGAACTATTGTAACAATACTGTGTTGCTGAAATCTTCCCCAGTAAATATATTTTTGGCGACTTTTCAAAACAAATTAGTAGTTTTATGTTTTATGCCTGTTTTGCATGTAGTCCGTAACATCTGATTTTAGTGTAACTTATTTAATTTACCTAGGCCTAAGTCTGTTGGTTTTCGTAAATTTTGACTTGACTTTCCTTTATGTGGACAATATGCAAACTAAAAGAAATTTCTGTAGGACAATATAGTCCGAAGCTATGTCTACAAATTTAACACTATTTCGTAAGTATACATAATCGATAAATTTTAACACTTCACCACTATGAATGAATATTTTTAATTCACGGTACCAACATTGGGAATCTCGGGAAAGCAGAGAATCCACTTGTTTCTGTCGTAGTGTCTCAACTGTTTGTAGGCAGTGCTTCACACTCGAGCAGCATTCTTGTTATGTGATGCCTGTCTGCCCTCTGTTTATAAACCCGCAAGTGGCGCCACTTCTGACCTGTATATAGTCGACCCCAGTTATCTCTCCGGTCCGTTCAGAGTCCGATGTACAAGGTACATTGCTGAGTGAAGCTGTTGTTGTGCCCAGTACCATGGTGTTTCAATACACATGTTGAAACTGATCAAAAATTGAAGACCTCGGGAGTAACAGCTTAGGTGTGATTAAGTATCTTACATCTGGACAGATGCATTTCATAAATTTATCTTATTATTACTACGTATTTCGTAAATAAGTATTTCTTTTAAATTTACGGATAGAATCTTTTGACATCGTCTGTCTTACAATTTGGGTTACAATTATTTACTCCCGAGGTCTTCAATGGTTGATTGGTCTGTACATTATGAAGCTTTGTTTTGCAAGCCTCCCAATAAAAACAGAATACAAGTAGAGCAAGTGAATTTTGGTGAAAAGAATTCTGCATCACTTTGTTTCAATACCTTGCGTGTACATCTGTAACTGTGCTTCGTGGTTATTAGCAGACTGTACTTGAGCAGAGGCGTGGCTCGTTTGACTGTGCCAATCGGAACAAGATCACTGCGACACTGCGTGTCTGTGATTTGCTGGTAGATCCTCAATACGTCAATGGTTAGCACCCAATCACTTCAAGAAGAAGCAGAGCTGCGCAGGTGTCCACGTAAAACATTGAAACAGGTTGGTACAACTGTCTTTTCCTCGAACATCATTGCCTCTAAATATAGGTTTCAGCTCATTTAATATGACCTTTGCTACGCGCCGCCGTTCTAGCTTCAATACATATGTTCGAAATGCTTACCGTCTTCGTAGATGCAAAACGGTACATGTAAATGACTCCATATTTACTGTATACTGTAGTTAAGGATTTTATTTTTAAAATTGTGATACAGTGCGCATTTAGTTATTAATATACTAAGTTGCATAATGTGTGTTGCACATTTGTAGAAATTAGTTTCGATTAATTAAAATCCTTGGAACATATTTTGTATGTAACTACAAATATGAAAGTATTTAAATAAATGAGGTCCTTTCTTGTGGTAATTAAGGAGATATATGAAATCAAATTTCAAATTATTTTCCCATGGAGATTATAAAATTACTAAAATAATTTTGTCACAAAAATTGAAAATGTTGTTACAAAATATCGTTTCACTCTGGACAACTATATAATCAGTAACACAAGTAGGCCTACCTCGGAACATAAAGTTTTTATTTAAATCTTTCCATCGTTGATGATGTGACTGACATAAAACACGTGTTCTAAAGCGGAAGTTCGGAAAGTGTCTCTGAACTTCTAAATACCTCACGAACGCCTCGTGAACGTAGGTGTAACTACCAGTTTTGTTGTCAGGACACGTGACTTCAAGCAGGCCACCACATTGGCTACTCAAGCATGCATCACGTGCCATTTTGAAATTTTTTCTGTTTTCCATGCACCAATGCCGTACATGCTCTCTAGTTCCTACTTTTTTAGCGATATAATTTTTTCACGCTTAAACGAAAGCAGATATCAAAAATCTGTTTGGCAGTTTTGTATTAAATCGTCTTCTCCGTGTTGCTGTTTTTTTTTCAAGGCAGTAAATACGATAGTTTTAGCTAGGTATGTAATTAACGATATTCTGGTTAATGGACTTTTTATTCAAAACCGTACAATTTCTTGTTTTGAAAAAATTTAGCCGTCACGGCAAAAACCATTTTAAACAAAACTGCTAAACAGGTTTTTTATATATCTACTCTCGTTTAAGCTTAAAAAATAATTACCTCAAAGACAGAAGTAAGAGGGAATCATGCCCTTAAGGGCATGTGTACTGTTTTTTCGTCTTGTTTGTCCCTGGCTGCCGTAACACGGTAAAAGTACGTCTTCATAAAACTTGGAAAATCTTCAAGGGCGTGGATGGGCGAACGTTTCGCTAATTTTATAGTCGAACATTTTGTGAGAGTGATACACCTTTATTAAATGTACGAAGTTTCGGTGTCAGCCATTGTACTTCTTAGAAACTCGGGTTAAACGTTGTTTTATAAAAATGGATAAAAAAACTGTTTCCTAGAATTGTCGTGGATTTTTATTGGCTTTGTTATTGATTTGTGTACCTGCCTCTTTCAGTTGTCCTATAGGCTTACATTCTTGCTGTGGCAGGAAAGAAGCACAGCCAAAATAAAGGTTCTCTGCTGAATTAATGTTTTTTTCCCACTCTGTCAATTTTTTTGTCCACCTCTCTTCTTTCTCTCCGTTTCTTTCCTGAATGGTCGTAAATTTTGGAATCCTATTTCTTTAAACCTTGTGGCCCTTTTTTTCTTCTCTTATCTCCCTTTTTTTTTTTTACCGACATTGGGGTGGATACAGAACAGAAGAAGAAAAGCCTGAACTAATGATGTATTGTTAGGGGCAGGGCAACGCAAGAATGTTTTTTTTTTGCAAAAGCTGTATTGTTATGTGTAAATCATTTTCCTACACTTGTAAACGTAGCGACATCGATAGTAGTCGTAGTAAACACAGTTACATTTGGAATGAAAACAATACTATAGTTTCGAACGAAAGCTAGGAGCAGTATGTAGGTACTGAATGATCTCTTTGGCGCTCTTTAGCTGAGGTCGTTCAGAAAATGATTTTAACGAGAAGAGACCAGGATGAGTATTTTTTCGCATCTTATGCTTCAACTTCTTCGCGTATATTATATGGGCAGTAATTGCAGGAAAAAGAAACATCTCTCCGACTATGGAAAATCAACTCAAATCGCCCAGCACGAGACTCCTATAAATACCTACCCGGCTTTCAGTCACGATCCAACAAAGAAGCGAGCGGACGGGGGCGCACGACACACTGGGCACTAGCGTCCAACAAAGAAAACATGATAAAATTCCAGTGAAATGTGTTAGAAAGTCATGGGAAAATATTGCTAGATGTAGCATAATGTCAACTATTACATTTTTAATCAAACAGGTAGGTAGTACAAAGAGATAATGAAATACAAAAGAAACCAGGAACCAAACAGAATGAAGAAACGAAACAAAGTAAGAGACATATGTAAGATCAGGAAGATGAATCACAAAAGCACTGCGTGATCCAGCAGTGACCATACTCACATAATAATATACAGGGTGCGGAAAAATTACACGTCTTAAATGTAGGGGTGACTTGGGGGTACTAAAACAAGTATTTTGAAGATAGGAACCATGGGTCTCCGACTTACCGTTAAGTTGGTACACGCGTCCGAAGTTACGCGTCATGGATTGCCTACTTCTGCAAGAGGTGCTACCAGAACGTTTGGAAGAAGTGCCGTTAAATGTGCGTCGTGAAATGCGGTTTCAGCATGATGGTTGTCCTGCCCATTTTACATTGGTAGTGCGTGCTCATCGTACAGAAGAATTTGGTGACAGGTGGATCGGCAGGGGTGGACCGGTGAGGTGGCCCCTTGATATTTTCTTGTGGGGATTTATCAAAGACATTGTTTACGCGACCCTTGTTGAAAGCTAGGAAGATTTAGTAGCGCGAATCGTGGAAGCAGTACACCAAATTAGAGACATCGGCCGGTGTGTTCGAACGTGTTCGCCAATCAATGTTACGTCGATGTGAACATCGCCGGGATGTCGGTGGAAGAAACTTTGAACATTTATTGTAAACTTTGCCTTTTTTTTATTACAAACACCATCCCGGGTAAATCGTTTTCTTTTTTGTTTTTGTGCTTTTTGATTTGTCTGCCTACTTTATGTTAATTCACACGTCAAAAATCGGCAAGAAAGCACAGGTATTGACGGCTCACAGCGCTGGCTCAGATGTAAACAAAGGCGCGCCTTGAAGTAGGCAATCCATGAAGCGTAACTTCGGACGCGTGTACCAACTTAACGGTAAGTTGGAGACCCATGGTTCCTGTCTTCAAAATACTTGTTTTAGAACCCCCAAGCCACCCCTACATTTAAGACGTGTAATTTTCCCGCACCCTGTATTTAGAGTTTCTAATTACTTTTTAAAACGGTTTCATTTGTCATCATGAGCAGCCTTGCAAGGTCGGCGCCAGGTTTGCAAACCATACATTTCTGTATAGCATTTTTTAATCAAATGCTGATTTTATTGGTATCCCAAAAATATAGTAGATGATGCTGTTTTTATATCCGCTGCTTATGAACGAGCATATTACGTTCCGCGTATACATATTGTTACATGCCTATGTATTGTAGTATTTCGTGCGAATCAGTAGTCACACTTGTAGTACCAATACCGGTACTTTGCTGCACTAATGCGAGAAGAAAAATTGAAAGATAGATTTCATACACTCATTAGTTTTTACCATATATCTTGCCGTCAATATGATGGAAGTGTCTTTAAAGTTTAAGGGTGCCGAATGCTCAAGTTAAATCCAGTGGGGTCTAGTGCTAGCTGGCATTTTGCAGCTATCTAAATATTTATTTCATTAGTTTGCATCCATCCCGCTGATTGTCGGTAGGCTAATCTGTTTTTCAGGTACTCAGCGATTTCGGAAAACCGAGTTCTAATAATTCGAATTTCCGATAGCCAGAGTTCCAATATTCCGGATTTTCGATAGACAGAGTTTTGATAATAGGTGTTTTCTGTAGTAATATTCCGATAATCGGTGTTTTCTGCAGCTAGGATCCGATGATTTCAGTTTTATATGGGGAAAATTTCTATGATCAGGGGTTATCGATAATCAAGGTGTCTATAATCGGTGTTTAGACGGCCAAAATTTCGATGATCATGTATTCGATAACTAGAGTTATGATGGACCACGATAGTCAGTCGATGTTTTTGGCCGTAGATTTAGTTCACGTGACATCCGAAGCGAATGATGGTGTCTCACGATAGGAGAGCAGCATGACTGGGATGTGGAGTTCGCTAACGATGGAGTCGGACTAAACATATATTTGGCACACTGTGAAAGTACTGGCGGGGTATGGAGGGGGCTTCAGTAGGTCAGGTGTTCCATTTCCTGTTTTCTCCGCCGTAGGGCTGGGCTGGCGCACTGCAAAACAGGTTTTCACGTATCCTGTTTTACCACTCCGGTTTTTACGTTTGCTGTTCGGCAAAGCTGTCTGCGGGCGCATGTATGCGCCTACAGCATCAGGAAACCTCTGTTGACTTATTCAGTTATATAGAGTCAAGCATTCAGATTTAAGTTACAAGCACGTAATTTTAAAATTTTATTTAATTAAAAAAGTGTTTATGTATTCAGTTCTTTGAACTCTCGAAGGTCGTTCGTAAGATATTCTCGCTATCTTATTAAATATATTGTTCTCAACTATATTGGAACTTTATTAAATATTAAAACAACTTCAAATGTGTTGCAGCGAGTTACGACTATTCTCTTTTTGACAAAATTATTTAACGCACATTATATCTGTATAGCTACGAAAAGAACACACACTCGTCAAACTACGTCGCTATAGTCTTAAAAATTCGGTACATTTATTAGAAACATTTGCCTCAAAACGGCCAAAAATGGCTTTTCCAGACTGCCGTATCTGGAAAATTAATAATCAGATTCGAAAAGCGTAGCTATAGAAACCAGCGTTAGACTGTGGACTACACTGCCCATAAATGAAATTATGTGGCCATCGGTTAAAGTGTAGAAAAAAAAAGGATAGTAGCAAAGCACTGCACGCCAGCTGAGGGGCTTGCACGGAGAGGCGATATTGCGTTACATACGTGGGTCAACGGCAACCTTACCGCTCCTGTCTCACACACTCAAAACACAGCCTATCTAGGTAGGCCCCTTAATGTGTTGTCATGCTTAATGATTTATGTACATTTATTAATTGCCCCATTTTGCCATAACTAGTCAGTTCATTGTCTTGCACGTAGAGACTATATTGTATACGATTCGCTGCCTGGATCACCCTTACCGCCCCGGCGGCGCCTCAAAGGTTTTCAGACGAACAAAATATACATGAGGATGTTCTTACGAGCGTCGCCTACCTGCGCGTTGGCTCGGAAGCGAAGGAGACATAAGGGCGACCTTGAAGCGCGCATCAAATGCCGCATCGCCTCAACGAGCCAAGCTCTGAACTAGCGTGCTAGTTAAGGGCACGTTTATATCTGACATTTAAAAAACGTTCGCTTTGTATATTTTGAAGTTCGGCCGCCTAAAAAGTTAGGGCCTATATGTTTTAAGAGGCCGTGGTACATAATTCAACGCTAAAATAATTAATCTATAATTGTAGGTTTCTTGAAGCCAATTTGCGAAAGTTAAACAATAGCAATCGTAGACAGTAGTTTTAGCCAACGTTGTAAACTAAATTTTATCCAGTGTTACGGACTTCTGAGGCACAATCTCTGACGCCGGAACCTCGTGCATTTAACTGCGGCGCAAGAGATCACGCGTAACGAATGAGTAATTCTGGATAAATATTTACTCATAAAGTAGGCAAATACCATTATCTAGGACTGTCATTGAGTATTTTATCCATTTTGGCTTCGAAAAAAGCGTAGGAATCAATTGATATTTTCAGCTATTATTTATCTACCACGCACTCTTAAAACTTCTAAAAGTGTTTTTAATTAGTATTGTGTCTTAAGGACACTGCCTACCTGCGCGTTAGAGGCTCAGAAATGGCGGAGACATAAGGGCGATCTTGAAGTGCACATCAAATGCCGCATCGTCTCAACAAACCAAGCACTGAACTAGCGTGCAAGGTTCCCGTCGAATCATTTTTACTAAGATACATTAAGCGGTGAATATATATTTTTATTGGCGGAAATTTTGAAACAAGTTTAAGTCCACATCGCAATCTGAGTTTCACATACATCCGGTTTGTACAATTTGAAGTCGGCAGTCTGAAAACCGTTTTAGCCATGTTGGAGGGCTTAGAAACTGTGTTTTTAATTGGAAAAGTGTGTGAACAATGAGGTTCCGACCTTGTATGAAGTGTGTTTGCTTTTCGTTCATTGACGTAATGGGCGCATATGGAATAGTTTCGGTAAAAGTAACGTATTTCCCAGTACATCACAACTTATTCGGAGCTCTTGGTATGCGACACCTTAGCAGTTATTTTTACGTCAACGTTAAGTAGCATGTGTGATAGATAAAAACTAATCGTGAATGGTTTAGAAAACATTCTTGAGTAGTGTATATTTCTTCATTCGTTTTACCGTAGTGCGGTGTAGCATTTTTGCATGAAATAAATAGTTATGACGGCACTAAAAGGGTCTATGGAAATTTGACGACGATATAAGAAACAACAATTTTTCCCTTCTTTTTCAGCTTTTTTTTCCTTCTAAAATTGACAGTTACTGATTTAGTATCTCTTGCCCCGGAATCGAAAGTAATTTTGCTCTTAACATATTTTTTTTTTTGTGGAGTGGTTGCAGGAACCGAGGCGCGGGAAGTTAAATTAGAAAATTATTCGAAAACTGCTCAACGTGAATGAGTTAGATCTGCTTAGAAGTACACATTTGTATTCCAGTGTCACATCCTCCAGTAATCTTAGCTTGTTTTCTTGTTGTGGAAAATGGCGTAGATAGGTATTTTGCAGACTTTTTTAGGTAGGTCTTTGTATAACTTGGTGCAGAATTTTTAAAAATGCATAGGCGCTTAGGACACACTTAATTTATACTTAATATTATCTTTGAAAGAACTGTGCAATGGGAGTTCATGACTAGATTCAGTTTCTTGGACGTACTCCATTGCAAAATTGAACGACTGTCAAAGAAAAACTAAACAAATAAAAGAAAAAGAAACCATAAAATAAGCAGAGTATGCTTAGTCAGCAAGATACAAACACAACATGAAATTCCAAGATGGAACCGGGTCAAAATAAAAACAACGAAGAAATGGTCAATAAATGCAATTAATGACAAATAAAATAAAAACCAGATAACATGCGACACAACGATGAGACGAAACAACAAACACAGTAGATATCAGACACAAACAGAAAAATAACAAAAGAACACAACAAGTAGACGAAACAAAACGCAACAGAAATCAGACATATACAGACAAGACAAACGACACAATGAAGAGACGAGACAAAACACAGTAGTTTTCCAGACAGACAGTGTTACGACGTTTCGGGAACTGGAATCTGTTCCCGTCATCAGGTAGACACACAGGGTTCAGGAACACGAGTGCGACTGTCATACTTAATATTCTTTAATTGTAAAGTCGTCACAAAATGTCTCATATATGCGAGTTGACTGCACACCAAGTGTGATGCGCGTGTGGTGTCGTCCTAATAGCTTCCACACTTCCAGTCCTCGAACACGCAAAACACGTCCACGACCTCTTAGAAGGACAATGGCTAGATATTATGACAGTCACGCCTTTGCGTATCTAATGAATACACGATATATGTATTGGGAAGCGCATTGCAAAATGGTGTCGCGTCCGCGGAGTGAATTAGAAAGCGAAGGTTGCCCCTATCGCCTGTCGTCGTACTTTTTGTACGAGCGACGTGGCCCCTTGAACAGGAAGTTGGTTACGCTGTTGTTTCCTTCCCTTCCCCTCCCCAATGCTGGGCGCTAGGGTCACAGCTGCTGGCCATGTGATAAAAAATGTGTTTGGGAGGGAGGGGGAAGCACTTCTAGAGTCTTGTGTGGATTGTAGTGGGGAGAGGAAGTAGGGGAATAAAATAAAGGTGGGGGATATTACCCAGCTTTCAGTTTCAAGATGCCCAACAGTCGCTGGGCGCTGGCTGACAGGAGAGGTATGTAAAAGTAATTCGTAATAATGTGAGCACTTAAAATTTAACCTTTGAAAAAAAAAATCACTAACTGTTACTTTATATAATTTTACATCAACAATAGTTACCTTACTCGTTGTATGGTTGGCAGCACATTGCCGAATATGGTTCAGTGTATTTTCTTATTTAAATGTAACAATACTAAATAAAATCAAATTAATTCGTCATGATCTGCGTTCTACATAATTAATAAACGTTTTTATCGGACTATAAATGTGCCAACCGACTGCATTATCTAAGACTCGCAAATATCAAGTGACGTGTCCAGAGAGGTTAGACATTTCCCTTCGTTAGACGTTATGGGCGGAAAAATACGATTTGGTTGAAAATATAAATTTAGCAAGGCTATTTTGAGTGCTCACTTTATCCCGAACCGCCTATAGCATCGTCGGGTTAAAGGTCGGGGTAAACGAGAGATTCCCGAGGAAACCCTCCTATCAATGTCATCTTCCGGCACGATCCCCACGTGGCAACCTTGGTACGATCTATCTCATGAATGAGTGCACTTTTTTGACAGTTGGCAAATGTCATTTCAGAAACCAAATTCAATAAATTCACTGTTATGAAACAACGAATTAATGTACTAAATTAGTGAATGAAGGCCAGTCGTTGTTAGCAGCATAGAAAACTGTGGAACCAAACTGCAGACCACAAAAAGCAATTCCAGTAGAACTGGCAGAAAAGTGTGCTCATTCTTGAGACAGACTGTAGCAAGTGTCACATTAAAATCAGGACTACACGTTCTTCCAAAGCAATAGTTGCTCCTGTTTCGTCTGTCTGTCTGATAGGCGAATCAAGGAAAGTCACAGTCTTAGTGAAGCGCGAAGTGACGTGACCCTTGTCCACCACGTCGAAGGTCGCTGTCTTCGAGTACATCCTCTAGAGGAAGAGAACGAAAGCCCACTTTTAAACTTGAGGTGCTGAGGACAAGTGTGTTACATGATCCACAGTTATCGTTAGAAGAAAAAGAACCAGACCACCTCATCCTTCGTCTTCTTCGGAAGTGCAGAAAATGCGAAGACATCGTACCAGACAGAGGAGTTCACAGTTCACGAGTGCTTGTTAATCGTATAAATAGTCGTAATGTGAACAATTGTGAAGCACTGATTGGATTATTCCTTTCAACAGATATGTATCATTTTGCCTGTCAATACAGAACAGTGGAAGAGGGAAAGAAAAGAAGTGAAAAAATAAAGAGAAGAAGAAAAGAAATACATAAAAAGAAACCCGAAGTTTCAAGCTGTCCATAGTTGCCCTATTTCAGAAGCAAATAATTCGCTGTGCTCTAAAACTCTGAGGCCCAATGTATTATTATAATTATTATTACCGTTGTCATTGATAAAAATGTTCAAACAAGTGCTTGTTTTAATGTGAAGCCAAGTCCGTGGAATAATGACAATGTGTGAGCTGAGTTCTTCCCCCCAGTTGGGCTGGCTCTGTTTATCCACTAGAAACTCAATGGCAGTGCGGGAGAATAAAAGAACGAAGTCGACTGCTGTGTTTGTTGTTAGTGTACTACAGCAAGTAATAAACCCTTCGATTGTGGTGGCGAAACAAGTTGAACATGCTGGGAAGAAAAACATATTTGTAAATTTTCATTTGTACCTAACTTTTAGACATATTAAATGTAGTTTCCCTCAAATTAAAAAAAAATCATATTTTATGTGTAAAAGTATGTTCAAAGTCGCAGTTATTACTGTTCTCTGCTCGTACTGTGGACAGCTACCTGCCCCGCATTGTTGGCTACAAGCTTTTAATAATCCTTGTCGGGCCCAGCAATATGCTCTTCGCAGTGGTGATTGCAAGCAGTGTCACTTCATGAGATTGTGAGGCCCGGAGTAGCATGGATCTGAGGAACCGCCCCCCCCCCCTTCCCATTTTGTAGATGCAGTGATGATGTATGCTTTTAAGTTCTCATACTTTCCTGATATGAGGATTGCACTGTCAAACCTCTGACCTCGGCAATACTGGATATCAATTATGACTAGAGACATGCAAAATTCGCGTTATCATTTGGTAGCAGGCTAAACTTCACTTTCCTATACATAACAGAGCATAATCCGCGATTCAATTGGCCACGAACTTTTGTGTGTTGTCATTTACGTGTGTTAAATATTTACAGAGATTGGCCTCTCTACCGTGCAAGCATTCTCCACTGCAATTCACGACAATATCGGCCAGCGGGAGACGTTGAACAAGCCTATAGTCACTTGGAGTCTAGTCAGCTGTCAAAAAGTAACGCGAATTTTGCATGTCTCTAATTATGACGTCTTTGCATGACCTTTGCACTTGAAATATAGTATGATTATATATGATGGTATATCGCGAAAATGTTTTGTGCCAACATACCCTTGAAAACACTGCAGTTTCTTGCAACTTGTGTGATTTGGTGATATACGTCTGATACAACGTATCTGCCTACAGAGCAATAACACACATCACATTTTACAATAGTAGGATTCTTATTCACTCTGTCAAACAGGGTGACAGCACCTCGTACAAGTGTATAAGTATACTGAACCTACGTTGAAACCCAAGTATGGTATGGTATCGCGAAAATCATTGTGGCCGACATATCCTTGAAAATGGTGTAGTTCCTTTGTTACATGTATGATTGCGAGATATACGTGTGACAACGCGTAGCTGTCTGCAGACCAATAAAAGGCATCAAATATTATATTAGAGGAATTCTTACTGGCTCAGTCAAATAGGGTAACAGCCCCATGTACAAGGAAAAGCTAGTAAAGTTGAACGTCATTGAAACTCAGCAGTCACGTTTTTTCCGCGATAAATAATCATCTCTAACCCGCACCTACAGTGGGAATTTACGCTCCCACACCGACCAATCACAGCCGTGTATACTTTTCCTGAGGTAACTCCCCTTTAGACGGCAAGTTCACGACTACAGGCAGTCTGCAATTTACTTCTTCAGCTTCTTTTTTCTTAATACACATATGCATTACACAAAACACTTGAAGGGTTATTGGTACCTTAGTTATTTTTTTCTTTTGTTTGAGAAATGGGGACGGGGAGAGCGATAAGTCAACTGCAACACACTTCCCCTCTAAGTGCAGAGTGACCCTATTATTATATTTGTGAAAAATGTGTGTTAAAAGTCCAACACAGGTCGCTATCGTTTTGTTTTACGATTATGGCTGGAATTTTTCCAGCTACAGCAATGTCAAAAGGAAACAAGTTTAAAAGTCATACATAAATATATTATTTTCTTATCAAGCAACAGCACAGTGCATGTGCATGGCCCAATTAACACTTAAATTCCATTGTACAGTTTTAATTATACCCTTAATATTTACACATCTACGAAATGTCTATTGGTGCCCTCAGTGCTATGGGTATGTTGCGAGGTAAGCTGTGCTTTGCAACAACTGTACAAATTCATGAGTTGGCAAAGGGCCGCAGTGTCCGAATGTCGCTTCCCACCAAGGCGATCTGGGTTCGATACCCGGCGGGGTCGGTCCACGGATTTTCGCATGTGGGAATCGTACTGGACGATGTCGTTGGTCGGCGGGTTTTCTCGGGGATCTCCCGTTTCCTCGCCCTTTCATTCCGGCACTGCTCCATACTCACCTAATGTCACCTCTCACCAGCGCTGAAGACCTCGATCTTAAGCACTGGCCTCTCTCACTCACTCATGAACAGTGGCGGAAACAAGAGCCCAACCTTGTTTTAGAAATGTTGTCAAAATCTTCTCAAAGTGCACCATTTCGCATCTTAAAATCCAAAATTTTCCGGGGAGGATCCCTGGACTTCCCTTCCCCCCTCCACAAAATTCCATTCTGGATCCGGCCCTGCTCATGAGTTGGCTGTCGGTAGTGGCGAGACACAACTGTGATGCCACTTCTAACAGGCCACTCTCGGATATGTACAGACGTCGCGAAATACAGCTTACCTTGCAACACACCCACGCCACTGGTCGGCCTGTACTTCGCAACCCAATTGCTGACTTGCACCTGTGAACATGACTTTACCGCCGTCCTGCTGTAAGGTGTTGGGCGGGGTGGAGGGAGGGGGAAGCAGGAGCGGTGTTTCTTTGAGCCACCTCAACTGCGAGGGCGCTCCTTCGTCAATACAAAAACCTATTCACTGATTTTGTAGGAGAACACCTGGGGTGTAACATAATGGTTGGCCAGTGTGTGAGGCGGAGGGGGAAGGAAACATCTGCCTCGTCATGTAGACCTAATCCTACTCTGCAGGACATGCATAATCGCTTGCAGCTGTGTTTTGATGTTCCAGACAATCATATTGAACACTTTCTTAGATTTACTTCACATACATTTAGTGTAAATTGTTCTTCTTATGATGCGGGACTTTTGGGCCATTCTGTAGTTTCGACTGAACTTGCACTCAACATTGTAGGCCTACTACAGAAAAAATTCAAATTATGTCGTGAAAATCAAACAGGTTGAAATGTATTGTAAAATACGTTTTAAAAAGGCTATTCTTTTGTTACATTTGTAGGAAATATATTACCGCCATTCGCGAACTTGAATACGACCAAAGATTTCAAACAGCATGCAATGTTTGAAGCAAAATAATGCACTGCATCAACGCATTTCGTCTGCAAGTTGCAGACGACATCCGCGAATGCAGTCATGAAACCACGTCACAAGTCACACCTCCGTAGTCGCTCATGCCTTGTGAAATTAGCCGTAACGAACGAAAATAGAAAAGTTCCATTACGAATCGTTATTACGAACAAGTGGTACCCGTGAAACAGGTTGTGGCGCAAGTCGCAATACTAGAAAACCTTTAACTAAAGTGCTGCCTGCTCAACTCTTCCATAATGCATACGATTATCGTTACCAGTATACTAGTGTCTTCCAAACATAGAATGACACAGTACTTCTTAGTTTCGTAAGTAGGATAAGCTACCCGAGTGCGGTTTCAAGTAAATTAAAAAAAGTAAGTACACAAGCGATGGCCAATGGTGATCTTCATTGCAGACAAAAATCAATATCGCACTATCAAAAACGCAATTTATGGAAGTAAAACCCAAACTGTGATGTTTCAGCCACCTATAAAACATTTAGCCAGCTGCCCTGTCCCATGGGTGGATAAGTCTACAAACTTCAACCTGCTGTCTGCTGGTCACTTCTGGCTATAATCTAGCCCTCGAACAAGTTTACTTCTCTGACAGTTCTGTCAGCAAATGTTTTGTGTGGTCAACTGTGAATCGTTATTTGGTTTCCAGGACAGCTTATACTCCAAAATCGTTTCGTTTTCACTTGCTCATTCATCGAGTTAAAACATGTTTGCAAAAAAACAAAATATTTGATTTAATTTCATCAGCTGTCTACGAAGTGCAGTCGTTGGCGGAATCGACTGTCCTATACTGTAACATGTACAGTTCAAAGGATGAAAAAAAATAATATAAATAAATAAAAGTGATTTCGCGCGACCCACAGATTATGTTTATTATTTAAGTAAACTAAATTGCGTAAAAAAACTTCTATGATATTGTACACTTATCTCCAACATAAAGTGCAGTTACACATGAAATGCAAATTTAAGTCATATTATTGGAAAATATTCTGTGTTCATTTCCATGTGGTGGGTCAGCTTACAACATAGTAGAGAAACCTTTAAAATAAATGCTTTAAAAGCATAAAATTGTGGTAAAAATCGTTAATACCTATTCAGTTACAAACTACTGCAAATATATACCACTTTCATTTTAATACTTCTGGTAAATCATAGACAAATGTCTAAAATTAAATAGCAAACAGATGTTTGAGTAAGGTTAATTGTACTACAGGTTAGAAAGATCAATGTTGTAAGTTTGGCACAGGGAAAATTTCTGCCACTTGAGCCCTGGTAACGCTAATGCACCAAACTGACCAATCACAGAGCTTTCCTGAATTTTAAGATTTATTAAGTTGATAATTTAAAACGCGAAATTGGTTTCTTTTCACTTCAAAATTAAATTAAATGACCAATATAATTTCAAAGTTTATTTAAATATAATTTTACTACGGTTTCGTATTTTTCTGGTCTCTTAGCGATTGAAGCGAAACTAGTGGCTGAAATTTTCCCTGTGCCAAGCTCTCCCATAAGAAAACATATTTTCTTAACCTTAGTTTGAGCTAAAATGAGAAAGGATCAAATATGGCTGCGCGTGTTCTACCAGGCGTGCTCTAGCGATGAACAGGACTGGTGCACTCTAGCGGCGTGTTCCGCAACTACGAACGCAACTTTTCTGATTCACGGTCGCTGTAGTAGGCGCACTTGTTTGAACATTATTCCTCAAAAATTAATATATCTAGTATACCGTTGAAAAATATAGCGTCGTGTACACCAGTCACCACGGCGCAACATTCTGTCGTAATTTCGTTGAGTACCGAATGGCACTGAGTGCTGTATAAACGTTATTAGTCGGGAACATTCAGACATCAAGATCAAACATACATACAGAGACAGACGCGCGATCTCTCAAAAGCCCATCTTATCTGAAGGAAAGTTGGCTAATAAAGGAAACGACGCTGAACATGGGCAATATTAGATTACTGCGATACGAGAAGTTGTATTGTCACAACATTTTCGTTTTGCATCTTCAAAATTGAAGATCGGCAATGTTCACCCAGGGAAACAACGATTACTAATTACAGTGGGTATGACATGGGCACTTTTGAGTACGGTGCATTCTATACAGGGGCGTCATTTAGGAGGGCGGGCGGGGGGGGGGGGGACAAATTTTATGTATATAAAATATATTTTTTGTATTCTCTTATTTAAATAATGCATACTGAAGCATGTAAAACAGAAGTTTTATTATTAAAGTTTCTAATTTGTACATGCTTAATTAATAAAAAAGATGCAACAAAGTCATTGTCGCCGAAAATAAAATCTTGCCCCCCCCCCTCCCCGCGCAAGAATAACCTCAAATGACGCCCCTGACTCTATATACTTCGATTGTTGCATAGGATGATGTGTTTATATTTTACACATAGCAGGAAAATGTGAAGTACTTGGAAAAAAATTTAGGCGAATAACTAGGGTTTTAAACGTGCTGACTTTATCCTGAACCAGCTATAGAAGGGCAGATCTTAACCATTAATAGCCCATCAATACTGTCTAGTTGACCTTGTATCGATTTTTTTTAGTTCCTGAAATGACTGCCAACGTCACTATAACCTTGGAAACATACCTGGCAGATCCACTGTGTTGACCTTTAATGAGGAGTGTTTGAAAATTTTGTTGTATTTTCATTTTTTTGAGCCATTACATTTATCAAAATTGTACTGTCAAAATTTTCTCTTCGATAAAGCATAGTATAGAATATATTCTTGGTAAACTGTGGACGTAAATAATGGAATCTTTTATTAATTTGTCATGCTAGATATTTCTTGAAAGTTAACCTATAGTTCTCTTGTAATGATTCTGCATTACAAATTAATGAAAGATTCCATTATTGTTTATGTCGAGCAGTTTACCAAGAATATATATCCTGTGCGTTGCTGAAGAGAAAATTTTGACAATACAATTTGAATAAATGCTATGGCTAAAAAACTTTAAATACAGTAACACTGTCTAACAACCCCCCCTCCTAAAGGTGATTGGTGCATGAAAAAAAAAATGTTACACTGTACTTGGTGTCTTAGTGTGGCCAGTGTGTTTACCTGCATAAAGTTACGTGTCCTAACAACAAAACTGATAGTTGCAAGTATATTTATGAGGAGTTTGTGAGGACTAAGAAGTTGACACACTTTCACAACTCCGACTCGTGAACATGAGTTTTATGCGATAACGTAATAAGTGAGAAAAACAATGAAAATAGAGGGTTTACTTTATGACTTGAGATACTTGTATTACTTGTTTATCCAGTCAGTAGTTGCCGAGAGTGAAACAATGTTTTGTACAGACATTTTCAATTCGGTCCCGTTGAGGGTTTCGCTGTGATTGAGAAAATTAAGTATTTTAAGAGGGCGTGGTACATAATTCAACGTTAAAGGCATTAATCTATAACTGTAGGTTTCTTGTAGCCAATTGGCGAAAACTAAACAATAGCAAACCTAGACAATAGTTTTAGCCAACGTTTTAAACAAAATTGTTTCCAGTGTTACGAACTTCTGAGGCACAATCTCTGACGCCGGAACCTCGTGCTTTTTAACTGCGGCGCAAGAGATCACGCGTAACGAATTAGTAATTTTGGATCAATATTTACTCATAATGTTGGCAAATACTATTATCTAGGATTATCATTGAGTATTTTATCCATATTGGCTTCGAAAAAAGCTTAGGAATTAATTGATGTTTTCAGTGTTTATTTATCTACGACGCACTCTCTCTAATTTCTACTTTTTTTTAGCGGTGTTAATTTTTACGCCTAAACGAGAGCATATATCAAAAATGCGTCTGGTAGTTTTGTTTAAAATGATGTTCTCTATGTTAGGTAATTTTTTTAATGCAGTAGATACTACGGTTTTAGCTAATTACGTACCCAAATTCTGGTTAATTGACTTTTTAGTCGAAGCCGTAGGGCCTATAATTTTTTGCTTTGAAAACATTAGCTATCAGGGCAAAAACAGTTTCAAACAAAAATGGCTAACTAAATTTGTATATCTGCTCTTGTTTAAGTTTAAAAAAAATAATTATCGCAAAAACAATATAATTAAAGAGCATGGTCTTAAAGCAAAATTATATCTGTATAGAACTGTTAAGGTTGTTTTAACACAAATATGTCATAGTTTGAACCAATTTTTTTGCGACAGTAAACCTCAGTGTTTCTTTACAACATAATTCGGCCTCCTAGCTGGCGCTCAAACTGCGTGCAGCTTGTTCAGTATACGCCCCCCCCCCCCCCGCCCCAGAGACAAATTGATACATCTAGTGTTTTCACGTTTGTATGTATTTTTATTGTTGTTATAGTTGTAAGTGTAAATGTAATATGAGGAGGTTTGTTGATTGATAAATGTAAGAGAACGCAGAATGCCTTAACTTCGTCATTCATAAAGACATAAATAAAATGCTTACAAGGTGCTTGCCTGCGGAAAGAAAACACATTTAAGGTGGATGGAGCGCCAAAACAGTGAATTTTCACAATTTTCGACATAACTTCCCCTCGTTTATTATCGAAAATAAAGCATCGCAATCTGGAAATGATACTTTTGTACAACTTATTACATCACTGCATAGTTTCAGACTGTGTTATTTTTGGAGCAGTGATGGCAGGAAGGAAAAAGATACTTTTTTTTTTATCTGCCATCAGTGCTCCAAAAATAAGAAAGTATGTGACTATGTAACAAAGTAAGAAGGTGTACAAAAGTGTAATCTACAGATTGTCGAGCCTTGATTTTCTGTAATAAGGTAGGGGGAAAAGTTATGTCGAAAATTGTGAAAATTCACTGCTTTGGCGCTCCATTCCCCTTAAGATTACTTTTGTGAATGACTTTTAAACACATATATTGGAAGTATTATTTTTTAAGCTTTCGAACTTGGCTAAAGTCGTTTTTCTTAGACGGTTTTTTCTCGAGATGTATATACCGGATTCGTTCGAATTTGAGGTCTACAATGACATTGGACTTTGCTACGGTGACGGGTTCAGTAAAACGTAGGGTCACCGCTGAAAGTTCAACACGTGAAAACATTACGGCAGGAACACTGCGCGTGTTTAGGACTTGGGGTTTTACAGTAATGCGATGTTAGACAGAGATCTGCGATCGTCGCATATAAAGGAAGGCCTAACTTGACGCGCTGTGATGCTTAGTCTATGAAAGTCGTGATTGATATAAACTTTACACCTTGCTGAAATAGTTTCCTCCTAGTTTTTTTTACAGATTTCTTTTTTGTCTTCTTTATGTTAGCAAGCGGCAATCGCAGCATGTTCCATCGCAGGCATACGCTTAGTCTGCGATCTCGCCTCTGATTGGTTAGTCATGTTTATCGTAGTGTTGCTGCCGCAGCGTCACAGTATTGTGCAAAACCCTTTAGGCGTAGAAGCGATATCACAATATTGAGGAGCTAACATTCAAAACCAGGCATGTCCAAAATCCCGAAAATGAGTAAAATTGCCCTTTCTAAAGAAACAAGATGGGTTACATACGAGTATGAACTCAGGCTCCATATAAAACACATGTCTTATTTAAATGGGTATGTTTATTCTCAGTTCGTCGTATGAAATATGATGTTTATTCACTTTTTTCTACTGCTAGATAAGGTGGACATGTCTGGTTTTGAAAGTTTGCTCCTCATATGTGCTGGCCTCCTTCGTCAGGCGGCCGCCCTGAGTATCACAATTTTTATAAGAAAATACGCATACGTCAGGCAAAATATATTTTGTAGACGGACCATACTTCAGTACGCAAAACACGTTCATGTGTTCGTGCATAGTATGACTTCACACTTTCTTGAAAATATTTCTAAGTGCACCATTCAAAGAAATGAGTTATTACTTGTAAAACAGCTCAGTGTCTCTCCAACAGGCGCGCGGGCCTCGTGATCAGATCACTCGCCTCCCACCAAGGCGATCCGGGTTCGATTCCCGGCGGTGTAAGATCCAGGATTTTCGCATGTGGGAATCGTGCTGGACGAGTCGGGGATCTCCCGTTTCCCTCGGCCATTTATTCCGGCGCTGCTCCACAATCAACTCACCAGCTCTAAAGACCTCAATGTTGAGAGGAGTCCTCGACTGGCGCATGGACGGCGTTGCAGCGTGTCACGCGTATTTTTTTTACGCGGAACTGCTTAACTTATTCATATTATGTTTATCTACGAAAAGAACACATACTTTGAACTATGTTTCTGTGTTTTCAAAAATTCAGCACGCTTGTTAGAAACATGATTTTTAGGTCTCTCAAAATGCCTAAAAATGTTTTTTTTTTTTTCCTGCTGTAACTCCGAAAATATTACCTGAATCCGTAAAGTGTAAAGCGCGAGGCATGCGTTGGTCTATATTTCATACTATTCAAAAATAAAATGTTATGGTCACCGCTTAAAGTCCCGTAGGAAACAGACTACAAGGAAAACTTTGGACGCCAATTAGGCGCGCTGCGAATAGAGGCGATATGCTTCTCGTCAGGCATGGGACATTGGCTCTTATCGCTATGCTGTTCCCACGCGTCACTCACTCTTCACCAGGAACTCTTCTAAATATCTACTGCACGACTACTTGCCACGACTGCGACCACACAACTGTAGGTGAAGCGAACATCCCTCGACATTCCCTCCAGTGGTTGTGGAATGTCACCTGACTACCTTGAGGCAGGTATGCGGGCCTCGAGGTATTCTCTTCTCGTCCTTTGTCTCTTCCAAGGTCACGCCCTCAGGTATGTAATGTCCGTGCACCACCTCCCAGCACCTTGCCCCGGCGGTGTTGCCAAGTCCAGGGACAAATCACTCCGTGTAAGTATTTTTGCGTGAAAAGGGAGTGACGGATATTAGATTTGATTTGATTTTTATTTCGTCCAAAAAGACCGTACATAATGGTATAGGACATGTCAAGAAACATCATATACGTACACACACTGCACATTTATACATTTATACACATACACTTATAAATCATACAAGAGTCAGTTCTGTAGGCATAGCTTACAGGCTTGGTATTGTCTTTAGCAAAGGTTACAATGTGTGTGTGTGTGTGTGTGTGTGTGTGTGTGATAACGCACTTACAATTTATTTATTTATTGTCTTATTTTTCAAATGGCGAAGTTAAGGCATGTAGCCTTCTCTTACACTTACCCATTTTTTTACAGATGCACAAAATAAAATTACATATACATAGAACTGCAAAAAACTAAGAAAAAATAATTAAAAACTAATGATGACTAACATGACAAAAATGACAAAAAAATTACAAACGTTTGTCGGGGCAGTTAGTTGGTTCATAAATTTGTAACAGATGTGGATGTCTTCCAATGCAATTTAGTTGACCGTCTTATTGATTGACAGTGCCACTGGTATTTAGATGTTGTGTTTTATCATTACTACTTCAATTATCGTTATGTTAACGATACAAGTGGACCAGCGCTCATTTCAGGAACAAGCTCAGTGTGAGATTCATAACTCCAGGGTCCAGACCTTTTGCTTTTAGGAGGAAAGCTAGATTCTGAATTTAATCCATCGATTTTTTGCAATAAATGCTGTTTTAAAATATTTTCTGTAAATGTGGCAATGTTGAGGCATACAAGATATTTGTAATGCATTTTGGAGATCATAATAATGTTATATGTTCATCTTATATTGGACTTGTAAACATTATTGAAAGTTTACCGATAATTTCCTTGCAATGATTCTGTGTGACTAATTAATGAAATATGCCATTATTATTCATGTCAATCAGTTTATCAAGAATATATCTAATGTCTTGTCAAAGAGAAAATTTTGATAATGCAACTTGAATAAATGCTATGGCTCGAAAACTGAAAATCAAATGATCTAACACTCGTCTACTTGCGCGTTAGAGGCTCAGAAAAAACGCAGACATAAGGGCGACCTTGAAACGGGCATCAAATACCGCATCTTCTCAACGAGCCAAGCTCTGAACTAGCATGCAAGCTTCCCGCCGAACTGTTTTTACTACGGGACATTAAGCGGTGACCATATAACTTTATTGGTGGAAAGTCTGTTGCAAAGTTCAGTGCACATCGCAATCTGAGTTTCATGTACATCCGGTTAGTACATTTTGAAGTACGGCAGTCTGAAATGGCTATTTTTAGCCATGTTGGAGGGCTTAGAAACTGTGTTTTAATGGGCGTAGTGTCTTATCAATGAAGTATCGACCTTGTCTGAAGTGTTTTCTTTTCGTACGTTGGCACAATTAGGGTTCTGAATCTTCGGAAAAAACCGGAAAAATTGGGAATAAAACAGGGGAAAATTGTTTTTTTTTCTCCTTTGATGTGAAAATGGGAATATTTGAATTTTTTCATCGAGGTGAAAAATTACAGAAAATTGAAGAAAAAAATTGCAATGAAAATGATTATACAGTTTCTGAATGACAAATCTGGATGGTATATGCATTTACATTCGGGCCTATCTGCCGATACACATAATACCCTAATACGAAAATGAAATAACCAGTAAATGTAACGTAAAACTTGGTACAGAAAAATAAACAATATGCACATGAACTAACCAGAAATAGTTATCGTAATCATTCATACCTAACTTACAATCTCTGCCAGGAAAGTAGTTTCAATTACAACAAAAAAAAACCTTTGTAGTTCAAATTCATATGTAATATACTAAGATAATTATTAATTATTGTGCTACGTGCATAAACTGGCTTAAATGGCGAACTTTGCTGTTTTACATTTATCAACTTTATGATTTGCTGTTTTCTTCTTGTGAAACTTTCAATTCTATGATATCTTTCCACATTCCTACACCTTGCTAGTAAGTTAATGTTCAGAATGAATCAGACAGGCCAATTCTCCTATTTTCTCAGTATTTTATTGACCTTATATAAGTTACTATGATTTATTTAGTATAGTTTCACAATGATTTTAAAGAATTTTTCCAATTTTTTTCAGAGAATTTGAAATAAAAAAACCGGATTTTTCCTGGTTTTTTCCTTTCACCATTTTTTTTTTTTCGAAAACTTTAGAACCCTAGGCACAATGGGCACACGTGGTTTTGTTTCGTAGAAAAATCCTATTTACGAACACACTGCAACCAAATGTAGCGCAAAAGAGATCATATTAAGAGATGCTTCCAGCAGAACCGTAGAAAAGTTCACTCATCTGTGGAATGGTCTATACCAGTCATGGACTCGCTGAAACAGATCTCTGTTTGTGTTCAGTTACGAGCGAGGAACATAGTTGCAGAGAGCAAGGAGGGATCACTGGCATACCTTCCGTGATGCGAGGAAGAGATGAGATATTGAAAGAGTGAAAGGGTCAGAAAAATCGCACTGTAGGGGTCGCATTTTTGCTGCTGTAACTACTTTACTATTTCAAAAAAAGCCATCGTGTGCAAGAGATCGTCGACTGAAGCTGCGTGGTTCGTCCTCCCCTGGTAGTCGTTCGGTGGTCAGGTTGTGGGCCCAGAGTGGCATCCTAAGACGCTTACAATACGTAGTAGGTATAATCTACTCGGTATATAGTTTTGATCGTGTGATTGGATCTACTCAGGCGTTGGATGTTTGACAGTTTTTTTAAGAGCATGCGAAAACTACGAGAATTGTACAAGAGCAGCATGTTAGTTGTCTATATAAAATGTAGTGAAATCTGCGGAAGCAGTATATTTAGTAGCCGTTGTTGTACAATATAAGTATCTATATAACATTAAATTGTGTAATAGTAAGCTGTGTTCATTTTACTCACAGTTTCATGTTTTTCGTCAGCTGGTGGTTATCTACCCTGATCCCGAGAGGGGTAAATCTGATTTAGAGATATCTGACGGAAGTAGACTACTACTCGCACAAGGTATTCGAACTGATTTACAGTAACTTCAACTCTATCGAGTAGATAAAGTAAGGTTTTCGTAAGCGCCTCTAGGGAACAACAGACCGCCCTCCTTTTTTTTTAACAAACACACACACACACTCAAAAAACAAACAAGTCACTCCGGAATAGGTGTGGGAGCTTCATGGCGAAGTTCGTACTATTTATGACGCGATTTTCGGAGTCTTCGAAGGTTGCTCTTTGTCTTGTACGAAAAATTAGAATTTAGTTTATTAGGAACAGCAAAATTTAAGCAAATGAAACCAGTATGCCACATAATTCTGACATTCAATTTTTTTTGTGAGTAAAGTAAGTCAATGTGGATGTTTTTTTTTTTACAGCAGAAGAAGGTCAATGCATCTGCAGTATTTAACTTTCAAATTAACTTCTTCCCCATTTTAAATTGCCTACAAGGTGGTGTAATCGGTTATATCTGAGTGATTGTTACACTTATGCTGTCATTTTTCAACGTACAAAGAAAGCTGATCAAGGAAGTGACTGGGTTCTGTAAGGCCTGTTGTCCACGGAATGAAGAAACTCGTCACTCAGCCGCATTCCCCATCGCTTCACCACTCCATGTTCCTGGTTCCCAGAATGTTCTGGGCCAGTGGCCAGTAAGAAACAAACTGGCTTGCCAAGTTAGACCCCGGGAGTTGTCAAGGTGCCAAGTCAAATCACAAGAGTTAAGTTTAGGTTATCCATAGGTATAGATGATGGTTAGAGATGATGGTTTATCGCGGGAGTACTTGAATGTTTGCTGGATTTCAACGCCGGTTCATCTTACAATAAGATTACTGGCTTTAAATTGTACTTGGAGCTGTTACCCTGTTGGACTGAGCCAATAAGTATCCCCATATTCAATATTTGAAGCCCTGTTATTGGTCTGCAGACAGCTACGTTGTGTCAGACGTACATCAGCAAATCATATATGTTACAAGTAACTACAGTATTTTCAAGGGTATGCTGGCACAAAACATTTTCGCGATTTGCCATCATCTCTAATGATGGTATATCACGAAAAATTTTTGTGCTGGCATACCATTTAAAATGCTGTAGTTTCTTGTGACATGTATGATTGGGTGATACACGCGACACTCTGCAGCTGTCTGCAGACCAATAACAGGCATAAAATATTACAGTAGCGAGGTTCTTATTGGTTCAGTCAAATAGGGTAACAGCTCCACGTACAGGGAAAAGCTTTTGATAAGCTGAACGTACGTTGAAACCCAGCAAACAGTCAAGTTTTCCCGCGATAAACCATCATCTCTATCCATAGGGACTGTGTTAATCAGCAGAGCTAGTGATTTTTGGTGGAAAGAATTCTGCATCACTTTGTTTCAATACATTGCGTGAGTATCTGCAACTATGCTTCATGGTTAGGTCTCTGTCTTTTCAAGGGAAAAGAACTTTGCCCCAGTTCGTTTCAGTGCCTTAAGTGCGCATCTGCAAATCTGTGGCATGGTTATTTGCAGCGTGTTAATATGAAGAGCTGGATATCATTTGACTGAGCCAATTACAAAAACTTTACTGCAACATCACACGTCTGTGATTTGCCGGTAGAATCTCAAGGCTCGTGACAGTTAAAATGTACAATCACTGACCACGAAGCAGAACTGCAGATGTGCACCTAAGGCTCGGAAACAAAGTGAGGCAATCAGGGTCCCTATTCATGGCTATTGACATACTGTACTTGAGCAGAGAAGTGGCTCATTTGACTGTGCCAACAGGAACAAGGTCACTGCGACACCACACGTCTATGATTTGCTAGTATAACCTCAAGACGTTGACAGTTAACATCCAATCAACTGAACAAGAAGCAGAATTGCAGATGTCTAGAGATGATGGTATATCGCGAAAATGTTTTGTGCCAAGATAGCCCTGAAACCACTGACACAACGTAGCTGTCCGCAGACATCAAATATTACAATATCGGGATTCTTATTGGCTCAGTCAAATAGTGCAACAGCTCCACGTACAAGCTAAAGCCAGTAATCTTCTGGTAAGCTGGGCGTGTATTGAAATCCATCAAACAGTCAACTTTTCCCGCGATAAACCATCATCTCTACAGATGTCCAAGTAAAACATTGAAACAACGTGGTGCAGAATTATTTTTCCCGAAAATCATTGCCTCTAGTATCGGTAGGGAGCCTTGTTTTTCACGAAAAGTATTTTGTCTGACTTACGTGCACATCGGTAGTTCTGCTTCGTGGTCAGTGATTGGAAATGTAACTGTCATGAGTCTTGGGATTCTACCGGCATATCACAGACGTGTGGTGCTGCAGCAACGTTATTGTAATTGGCTCAATCAAATGAGATACGGCTTTTCACACAGACACGCTGCCAATAACCATGAAGCAGAATTGCTGATGTGTACGTAAGGCACTGAAACAAACTGGGGCAAAATTATTTTCGCGAAAAAACAGGGTCCCTAGTAATCAGATGCACTGAGTCCGACTATGGTGTCAAAAACAGTCCCCATTCCAGAGTCCTTCACTGCATGTTGCATTCTAGAACAGTCCAGTTGTCTGTGCGCTTTCACAGTCGCAGGTCTCGCACCACATGTACAAGCTTCAATGCATTCTTTGTTGACTCCCTTGGCGTCTTCCCCGCTTTCGCACTCCAGCGGCAACACGTCAGTTCTGCCACAACGAAAAAATTTAAAGAACTACACCTTTACCCAAAAAGGCATTGGGTTGAAAATAATTAAGTACTAAATGTATTCTTTCC
>PNEQ01132039.1:44889-55276 GCA_003012365.1 Medauroidea extradentata
GGGGGTTTTTTGGGGGGGGGGGTGGCAAGGAGGAGGGCAACCCCCCCCCCCCGATTTAGAATTTTAAGTGTATAAAATTTATTTTTTGTATTTTGTTACTTAATGCTGACTTAAACACATAAAACTGAAGTTTTTTTTATTAAAGTTTCTAATTTATAAATGCTTAATTAATAAAAAAGATGCGACAAGGTCGCTGTCGCCGAAAAAATAATCTTGCCCCCTCCAAGAAAAACCTGGAAACAGCTAAACTTATTCACATTATGTTTATCTGCGAAAAGATCACACTGTTAAAACTAAGTTTATATCATTTCAAAAATGCAATATGCTTATTAGAAACATAATTTTTGGGGGCCCCTCAACATTGCTTAAAACTGCTTGTTTAGACAGCCGTAACTGGAAAAATATCACCCAGAGTCGTAAAACACAACGTTGAAAGCATGCGTTGGATTTTAGTAGAAACGTTTTACAAATTAAATTATAGGGTTGCCACTTTAAGTGCCATAAGAAAAATAGTGGTAGGAAAACAATGCACGGCAGTTTGGTGCGCCGCGAATATTAGCGATGCTGTTACCATCGAGTGTAGAAAGTCGAACCTTATCGCTTCGACCGTCTCCGCGCATCAAAAATGGAAAATTACAACCGTCGTAAGGAAAGTACTGAGTACTCATATACTAGACAACTGCAAGAAATACTGGATTCAATACTCATGTACTGACTGTGGCAGCAGTGACACTCGTGACTGAGGACACCTATACTCTGTCCACTCTAAGGTTGCAGCAGAAATAAAAATTACTAACGAAATAAATCAGAGCATAAGAATTATGTCTTGATTCCTCACATTGTGATTGTGCCGTAACACAATTTCCTTGTATTTTCCAATATTTCGAATGAAATTTATGCTGTGCAGAAATGTTACTGTCATTCATTTGAATGAATTAGCTGCAACCTTAGATTGGATAGAGTATAGCTCGAAACTATTTCATGGGCGTGGCAGGCCGCCGTGTCCTGTTCCAAGTCTTCACTATGATTTTCTAGAAGGCTCTTCCAAAATGGCTCTGATGAACAGGGCACTTCCATATTCTTGGAAGTGAAGTGACGACACCGGAGAACTTGCAGTGGCAATCCTGTAATTGTATCTTCCTGTGTTGCAGCGGCGCTCGAGTTTCACGCAGGAACCCCACGGCGTATAGGGTTACAAACGAGCACTGCGGAGTGGATAAGGTTCATGCGAGTCTACTGAGAGAACAAGACAGGTAAAGACTAGCGACCGTGATGAATAAGTTGGTAGCCGCGTGGGAGGGAACTGTTCTATCTGATGCTGCATTTCGTATCCCTGCAGTCTCGTAACTCAGTTAGCCAGATTAATTCCCTAGATAGACTGCGTTTGTATGTGTGAGACTGTGAGGCAGGAGCGGTAAGAGTGCCGTATGTAATGCATACAAATAAAAATATAAAAAATGGTGATAAAATTTTGTAGTACGCGCCCTTAAGCACATAAAATTGAAGTTTTATTATTAAAGTAATTAATTTATACATGCTGAATTAATAAAAAAGATGCAACAAGGTCACTGTCGCCGGAAAACAAAATCTTGCCCCCCCCCCACCCCTAGAAAAACCTGAAATGACGCCCCTGCCAGTGGCCACATTATTTAACTTACAGGCGGCATAGTTCAGAGTCTAATACTTGTTTCTATAGTTGTATTTTTCGAATCCGATTGTTATAATTCCAAATACGGCAGTCTGGAAAACCCATTTTTGATCATTTTGAGGGACCTGAAAATTATGTTTTTAATAAATGTGCCAAATTTTTAAAAGTACAGCGACATAGTTTGAAGTGTGTGTTCTTTTCGTAGATAAACAAATATCATGTGCGATAAATAGTTTCGTCAAAAAAATACACGTAACTCGCTGCAACGCGTTTGAAGAGCAGGTAGGGAGGCATCTTAAGGTTAATGCTGCTACAGGTTAGAAAGAAAATGTGTTTTCTCGTGAGAGAGTTTGGCACAGGGAAAAATTCTGCCGTTAGTTTAGCTGCTTTCGCTAACGGGTCTAATAAAATACGATACCACAGAAAATTTTAATTTAACTAGACGTGGTAAAGAGAGAAGTCATTCAATTTAATTTTAAAATGAACTCAAAATCAAATTCATGTAACTCAACATTCAGGATAACTCTATGGGTAGTCATCTTGCCTATATCAGCGCTCAAGCGGCAGACATTTTCCCTGTGCCAAACATTTAACATAGATATTTGCCACCTGTAGTAGAATTAACCTTAGCCGGATCAAACGATCACTGCAGAGTTGCCAACTTTTCTCATATGAATCTTCTAAATCGCCTCGTTGAAATTCTTAAAATCTTCAGAAATTCTCCAGTTTAAGGGCAGGGCCTAAAGCAATTTTCGTCGTCATATTTTTACATAATTATGTCCAAGATTTTTTTTTCTTATTCGAGACATATTTTTTTCTTATTCGAGACATAAATTAGAACTACATTTTGCTCTTATGAAATTGTTTTATCGCTCGTAGTTTTTGCGTAAGGCCTCGTAAATGTCAAAATTTGCGTGTTATGGTTTTGTTTACGAGACTAAAACCAACTGACATACCAAGACTGAAAAAAATTATAGTGAATAACGATGTTGTTGACTACGCTGTATCCGTATGATTGCGTGTTGGCCTGGCAGGAAGTATGTTGCGTCATACTAGGTGGACTGGCCGATGACTCGGCCACAGTGACGTCAGCGGTTTCCCTAGGGTTCTGCAATACTCCCGAGATACGTCATTGGGATCCCGTGATGACGCCTTTGCCTACGTGACTCTCAGTAGGTATGACTGATGTAATGTCTACTTTTATACCCCTGAAATTCGATGATTCCACGACCGGCAGTCTGTGTATAAATAGTCGAAACGACCGATCTGGACAGAGTTCGCTATTGGTCGTGCTAGAAGAAGATTCTTAGCTTGTGGAGCAAGACTGGTGAAGACATCTTGGTGACGTCAGAGTCTACTGTGAGGCTGCAGGCACCTACCTTCGGAGCAGTATTGGGCGGAACAAGAGGACTGCTAGGGCGGGTCGACGGACAACAAGGAGGTGCGTGACGGGAGTCGAACCGAAGACCTCAGGAAGGAAGACTCGGGGTGTTGCGCAGCACATGGTGAGCCATCACCACTTCGGACTGTTAACGTTGTACATTGTCACTGTTTGTAAGACTGTTAATTGGATATATGGCTGAACTTTTATTGTAAACTGAAGTCATTAATTAATGGTAAAAATTTTTGTTCTTTATTTGTCACAGTTAGTTAACATTTCTGTGGCGCAGTGGTAATTGTGTGCATAATAAGAGTGCTGTGAAAGCCATAGTTGATTGCTGTTTTGTGTATTTTGTTAAGCTTTGTGAACAAATAAATTAAGCACTTAATTAAATTATTTAAATTTCTAATATTATTATAAGACCACCATCCCAAAGAGCTAAGAGAATTGCCCACACATAATTTTACAAATATGTAACAGTATTAAACCGCAAAAAAAAAATTATTTTTAAAATTTTGTTGAATTTTTTAAATTATCGTTTTAAATTTCAGCATTTATAGTAAAAATATGAAATAATTTAATTTTTTTGCTTTTGTGTAGGAGAACTTGTAGCCAGAAACATCGTTATTTACTGTGAGCTTTTTCAGTTTGGTATGTCAGGTCAGTTGGTTTTAGTGTTGGGCATTTTTATGTGTTAGACTAATACAGTTATTCCATTAGTACTGACATTAAATAAACCACAAAGGCTTACTGTATGTGTTTACGTAGGAAAGATTTCGTTAATGAAACTCGAATACTTCCTAAAATTTAATACATTTGATTTGACAGTGTCTGTCCTCTCTATTCTATAAATATTTTTTGAGAAACTAATCGTTTGCATATTATAAGTAAATATATGTAGGTCAGGTGATATGATGAATAGTGCGTTTTATACTATTTATTTTCTATTGTAACGATCGATGGGCATTAACAGCCAGTTCAGCGGGAGTTCCCAGGTTGGTAAAAAGAAAATTGGCCGGTGTGACAACGGAGTAAAAATGAGATTCGTGGTCATTCAGCACACGATATTCGCTGGACACTGATGTCAGAAGATTGGCAATCATTAGAGGTACGTCAATTTCGCGAATTCATCTGGCAGCAGCCTAGACTGGTCAGTCCTATACACCCACTGGCCGCAATCGATTATTAGAGACATGCAAAATTCGCGTTACTTTTTGACAGCTGACTAGACTCCAAGTGACTATAGGCTTGTTCGACGTCTCCCGCTGGCCGATATTGTCGTGAATTGCAGTGGAGAATGCTTACACGGTAGAGAGGCCAATCTCTGTAAATATTTAATACACTTAAATGACAACACACAAAAGTTCGTGGCCAATTGAATCGCGGATTATGCTCTGTTATGTATAGGAAAGTGAAGTTTAGTTTGCTACCAAACGGTAACGCGAATTTTGCATGTCTCTATCGATTATCTATTGGCTTATAACCGTACAAGCAGGTAGCAAGCGATATCACTTCGCATTACATATTTCCTTATTTACTACTGGCTTGCAGTAGTCAAACGCGTTTCGTAGCAGCCGCCAGCAAGTCACAGACATGACAATGAAGTATATATAATTGGCGTCCAACCTGACCTGGAATGTATCTGCGAAATTTACGTACCTCTAGCAATCGTAGTCCTAAAAAAGTAAAATAACAATTACACACATGTAAGGACTAGCTACTTCTGTAAGTTTTTTTTATAAAGTCACTGATCTGTAAATAGCACCATACATTATTTTACAGTTGCAATTATAAAATTCTGCCACCAGAACTGGCGACAAAATCGCCAAGTTGCCAACTCTGTTGTTAGTGTAATGTATAGAGTATCGTGCGTCCACGGGCGTCACGAAGGGAGGTGGGCAGTCCACCCCCCCCCCCCCGGAACTTGGAGACCCCTACAAAAAAGGTCACTAATTGTTTCAGGCACTGTGAAAAGGTCTTAATTTGCGTCAAATGCTGCAAAACAATGCTGTGTCGTCAGACGCTGCAAAAAGTATAAGTTTTTACTTATAATAGATTAGTTTTATGATAGCTAAACTTAAATTTCTAAATCTTTGCCCCCCCCCCTCTTAAAATAATTCCTGGTGACGCCCATGTGTGCGTCTTTCCTTTGCGTGCTTCTCCCGTTGTCATGGCAACAAATGACGCGAAAGGTATGTCGTACATTTTAGTGAGCCATTCGGGAACTTTCGGCCAAGACTTGCTGAAGTGACCGAGACGGTCCCAAGGAATATGTGCATCTGCCTTTGCTTGCGTAACATGATCAGCGCACTCATTTCTTTGGGAAATATTGTTGTTTTAAAATTATGTCTTAAATTAACTGCTGCTTTAAACTTGCTTGCAAGCAAACAATTACTGTATTTGATTCGTATAGCATGTATTGCCAGGTGCGTACAGTTTAGTGTGACAGTAGGTCTACATACAGGCATATAGACAAAAACAGATTTTAGTGTGCAGTAAGTATATGTGTTTATGTGTTCAAACGTGCTCTCATGCATCTTGCCCGATTAAAAATATCACCACACACTACATAAAACGTAACAGTGTTTTTTTTCTTTTACAGAAGCGGTTACGTGCAATATACCCAGTCTTCTGATTCTACCAACGAACCGCACAACACAAGGTAATTATCTTCAACTGTCAATAAATTAATATTATGTGTATTGTGTAGCGATTGTTGTATGTAAGTGTGCGAAATGAAGTACAGTAGACTCCAGGTTATCTGTGTGCCGATTTTCCGAGCAAAATATTTCACTTCAAATAGTTGAAGAAATTATAACAATTTTTTTTAAAAACATTTTTGGTTATTTATAAATACGAGCTGTGGTTACTCGCATAATGTTCACCAACGTGGTATTCCCGCTACTGTATTTAAAGGCTTGGAGAAGATTTAAAGTCTTATCCAGCAACAGGAATTATTTTAACTGCGCATGAACGGATTAACGAGTTTATTTTGCGTGTCGTACATGAATAGATTAAGAGTATTTTTACCTTCGATAAATAAGATATCCGTTATTATTTTACTATATTTATTTTCAGACTATTAGTGCATATCCCCTAATCATCAATGCGAATAACAGAATGTCTACTGTATTAAATTACTGCCTTATTGCAGGAATGAATTTGATATTTTTTCTTTCTACTGAGATCTAATAAAGGGTGAAAGCGGGTTATCCGTGATTTTGGATTATCCGAGGCATCAGCCCCCTCCATTAGTACGGATAATCGGGAGTTGACTGTATCTACAGCTCTGATATTGTTACGAAGTGTGAAATTAATGTATAAATTATTGTTTAACGTACTTATCTTAGTATTGTTTTGCTGAACAGGTCCAACCTTTAATTACGTTTATCACCGATATTTATATTGCTCAAGGCCTACATCACTGTTGGAAGCAATGATAAAATTTTGTTACAATGGGCCATAAATATTTCAGAAATAATTATTTAAGGGCAATGATGAACGGCTATCTTTAATTTATACCCTACTACAAGTATTCCTGAAGGCGTACCAACATTTTTGGGCATTATCTAGATCTAATTACTAAACATGTTTACGTTGTTAGATAATAAATTACTGCCATATCACCTGGCACTTATTGGAAGATAAAAATAACACAATCTTTAACGTCCATTAAATGTTACCTAATATGGGAGTAATTTATTATCTAGCGATGTAAAGAGATATACCTGCACCTTTGCCCTTAAGACTACGAATCAGTTGCCAAATAGGATTATTTTATTTTTCGCTTATGTGAAATCCTGAGCAGAAGAACCGTGACATTTTTTTGTTATAGAGCGTGAATTATATTTACCATGCGCAACATTACATGTGTTGCAGTTGGAGTTGTAACGTGTATTAATTCGCAGTCAGTACAGCAAATTATAGAAAAAATTGCTGGGCAAATTGCAGTCTAAATAACGGTTAAAAATTTAACTGTGATGCTTGTACTGTAACGCAGTGTAAATAGAATGCAAACATTTTCACATTTTTCTTCTCAGAATTTTAAAACGGGGAAAAATAAAATTGTCCAATGTCGCAACGGATGCGAAGCCTCGAAATCACAGCCACAATATTCAAATGCGCTGTAATATGTTGGGAAATACGTTTCGTTACTAAACTACCCAATATGCGCTTATTGTGCGAACGTATAGCGGGAAAAAAAAAAAAAAAAAAACCACTTAAAATATTGGACTTCATAATTTTGTGCGGTCCCGTAGTAAAATGGGTTCGGCCGAGATCTTGCACACGCAGTGGCAATGCGGCATTTGTTGTGCAGGTAATGTCGCCCTTATAGGCTATAGCTCTTTTGTAAGGACCTTCAACGTTCAAAACAGTCTCAGGCAGTCAGCGCCATTCAAGTAATAAAACACAAATACTACATATTTGTGTCATTAAACTGAATGCAGAAAACCGGGTGAAAATCATCCATTTTCATAAATTAAAAAAAATAAAAGTTATGTTTTCTATATAAATAATGAATCTTAACTAGTGACTTTTAATCCTAACTTACACTATTTTTCATTTCAATAGGTTTGTTTTAATTTTTAGTGTATATTCCCGTAATATGCAAATTTTGACTTTTGACACACTGTTATTGGAATATTGTACGTCCGAATATTTTTCATGAGGTTATACTGTAGTCGCTGGTAAATTCTACAGAAATAACGCTGCAACTATACAATTATGAATTTTTGCACACTTTAAACGCCTTTAATGTACTTTGAAAAAGTAGTTACTTTCAATTCACCTTCTCCCCCCCCCCCCACCCCCGGATATGAGGTGACGCTGCCCGTTGTATACGTCATAACTTAAGGCAACGGCGTCATTTTAGGTTTTTCTTGGTGGGGGGGGGAGGGAGGATGACAATGTTTTTTTTCGACCATAGTGACCTTGTTGCATATTTGTTATTAATTGAGCATGTATAAATTATAAACTTTAATAATAAAACTTCAGTTCTATTTGCTTAAGTTAGCATTATTTAAATAACAGTATATATATATATATATATATATATATATATATATATATATATATATAATACATATAACATTCTACATCTAGGGAGGTGGCATTTGCCTCCCCCTGCCCCCCCTCCCTAAATGACGCCCCTGGCTTGAGGGCGCTGCTTACCAAGGAGTGCTTCCGGGATGATGGGCTGGCATTTACATGGTAACTTATATCTTTGAATATATATACTGGGTAGAAGTCGCGAGCCTAGGTTAAATTTTCTAATACGGTGTTGGTGAACTTGGATAATCCACCACCGCAATCGCCACCGTCGCTAGGGCATCACCTTGTGCTGGCTCCTAGCGGACAATGGTCGAACTCTTCAAACCCCCATCCCCTTCCACATCACCCCCGCCTGTTACACCACCAACACCACCACCTCTCACTCTGACAGGTTTATGACACACTCCCGTTGAACGACCTTGAGCTGCTCGGGAATGTTTCACCCCCAAGGGAACTAGGGAACTCTTCTTTCTCCGTGTTTCGCCAGTCCTAGCATTGTGTGTATGCGTTCAGTAAACTGTGTTCTAATTTCTTTTTGTGTTTACAGAAATTTAGTAAAATATAATTTAAAAATACCCGCCCGACTTTAAGCTACCTAGTGTTAGTAATTTGCATTGTCGTGCTCTCTAGTGAATCTAAACATTTCATTGCAAAATATCGTGACCAGTGTGTAACTTATAAAAACCACGAAGGCATATAATTTACGAAAAGGCCTTGAATAACGTATTATTATGTGTGAACAAATACAGAGATGTAAATGTATATTTCCTGTACTAGAACGCTTGATTTCGTTTTACGAAAAGGAAACTGAGATCTTCCAAATGAGTAAGGAGTGCAGATGATTCTCTCCCTGGAAAAATTGATTTGAATATGCGAAGTCGTGCTATTTAAGCATTTTCTGTATCTAGACATTGTTTATTTTAGGTTCGAGGAAAATTATTTCTTTCGCCCAATAACCAGTACAGAAACGCCGTCCCGGCCCTCTGAACAAATAGTCTACACTTACTTTCTAATACACTTTGAAGAACGACTTACGAAATTAAGAAAACAACTTGATGTATGCTATAACATTAAATAACGGACAGTAGTACATATTATATTAATTATTTTTATTTTAAGCTGTTTACTTGCCAGGGGCAATGTTGTGTGCTTGAGGGTTTTTTACTTAGGCCGACCCATGTTCATCACACTTGCCTCATCGCCTCTTTACGTGCAACAGTCTCAAATGACGTGCAAACCCAACATCGACAAGCCTGAACATGACTTTAAACTGTGACTTGATATTATTTTCACTGTGACTTTGCGGTATTGTGTGTGTATTTAAAGAAGTTATAACATTTTCAATAAATAATTTGTCGTCAGAATCATTCGTGTGCAGGTATTTTTCAAAATATTCAACCAAATGTAGAAATGTGTTTTCTGCCAAATGCCAATCCTTCTGCTGTGAACTTCACACTCCAACCAAGTGGTGCCCTATAGTTGTTGAAGTTGTCTATTTGAACATATTATTCTTATCTGCATTGCTCGTGCTAAGGATATTTAATATATTTTTTTTATTTTGGACCTATTCGGTTGCTGAAAAATGCAAATTTATCAATGGGAGCGCAATTGCGATACAAGCAGAGACCTATAAATGACACGCCGTTATTTTTTCCGTCAAAAGGGATTGGACATGTACGGATAATTGACGTTATAATGCACAAATATAGCTTACATACACACTTCATTCCAATTTTACGATCAGATTTCTTTTATAGGCCTACAAATCACCACGGGTGTAAATAACGATATTTCAGCCCATATACAAACATTTTCTTTTAGAAACTTAATGTAATCAACTTTTGTTCATTCTTGATGAAAAACATCTGCGCAATTTAATATTTATATGAAAAAAAAGTTTACCGTTTTCAGACATTATAGATTCAGCATACGAGAGCTCGGTGGTGAAAGTTCAAGTTAAGTTTATTTAAACGCAGAAAAGCGTTGTAATGTTGTTTCGCGAGCCTTGCCGAATTGAGTTATTCTGACTTGCCTAACACTTGACTGTATATTTTATTAATTCGCATTTCATTTATCCTTCTTCTTAACACGGGTTAGAAAAAAACCCAACAGAGGTGACAATTACTTGTCTTATTCATAATTTCTTTTTGCCGGTGTGGGGTGTATATTTCGTAGAACTATATAATTTCGGAACAAAATAATGTTTTAAAAATAAACTTGCTGTTGTAACAAACAGCAGTGTTTCTTAAATTTATACGTTTATAAGCGAATATTTATACCTATCATCCAACATTCTCAATGAGGTG
>PNEQ01132040.1:0-37194 GCA_003012365.1 Medauroidea extradentata
GAATGTATGTCTTCTAAGGGGACAGTACTGGGTAATGACTACACACAACGCTGGATTCTGTTGAGACATTAGACTGACAGGTTCAGGTTCACCAACCAGCTAACAGCGTGTTAGTGGCAAGGAATGTATGTCTTCCAAGGGAAACAGTACTGGGCAATGACTATACACAACGCTGGATGTCTGTTGAGACATTAGACTGCCAGGTGCAGGTGCACCAACCAGCTAACAGCGTGTTAGTGGCAAGGAATGTATGTCTTCTAAGGGGACAGTACTGGGTAATGACTACACACAACGCTGGATGTCTGTTGAGACATTAGACTGACAGGTTCAGGTTCACCAACCAGCTAACAGCGTGTTAGTGGCAAGGAATGTATGTCTTCCAAGGGAAACAGTACTGGGCAATGACTATACACAACGCTGGATGTCTGTTGAGGTATTATACTGCCAGGTGCAGGTGCACCTACCAGGTAACAGCGTGTTAGAGGCAAGGAAATTATTCTTCAGAAATACTGCTTCCGTCACAGCTAATTAAGGGTGTTCACATGGCATAAACACGTTTTTTTGTATTTGTACGACGTAATCTTTGTTTTACAGATGTAACTTTTGATTACATTTCCCACTTTTGAAACGTTTTTTAACTCTCATAACCTTCCCATAGCTGTATATCAATGTTAAAACGTGCAAGTTACTGGAACATGCTAATAACAAAAACAAACTGACATATTCGAAAGAAATAATTAACACCGGAATTAAATACTATGGATCGTGTTAAAAGATTCTAAATTACTACAATGCAATTCCTTTGCAGTTTTAAAAAATTAAAAAAAATATTGGTAAATTTCTTCATTTATGGTCATTAAAAAAATACATAGGAACCTTGATGTGAGGTTTTAAACATTTATTTTTATGTACTATCTTATTTCAGTTTTAATTATATTTTTCGAATAAGTCTGTAGGTTTTTGTTACTAGCATGTTCCCGTAACTTGCAAATTTTGACTTTGACGTGACGCTATGGGAAAATTATAATACGTAAAAATGTTTCACACGTGAAAAACGTAGTTACAAGTAACGTCAATGATATGAACACTATTTCGTACAAACATAAAATTATGCATTTTTTCCACGTAAACGCTTTTAAAGTATATTGTTTGGCTCTTAAGAAAGTTAATACGTGTAATTCGAGTGTATAGTCAGTTGTAATACTCCTTTAACATACACCGTGTTTCACCCCTGAGTGGACTTGAGAATCAATTTTCAGATATTTCTACAAAATACAAGTATACCCCCTTAAAACCCCTACATCCATACTTCACAAATGCCATCGGCCTCAAAGATATTAATTATGAGAATTGCACGTTGCATTGCCTTACACAAAATTCTGGCCCAGATCCTCTGTAGCATAGACCTGAGTTACAAACAACTGTTTCACGTAACATTGCAATTGTTTATTAAAACTGTGTTAAACGAACACAATATTCATTCCCTAGGATTATAGCTGTTACGCAACAATACATATTGGTAAATTGCAAACTGCAATTATGTTTACATTGTCACTATTGCCTTCCTTTCAATTCGAAGCATCTGCCTTGAATGTTTGACAAAATAGTTTATCTTGTAGTAATTGATTTATTTAATTCAGTAACTTAACTAACCTATCCTTCAACGTATGCTAGTAACATTATCATACGAATTGAAGCAAACCACAGTTCAGTATCTCAACAGGTTATATAAATACAATGGGAAATCATAAACAAATTTAATACTTTTTTTACCCCTTCAAGGGTTGAATGTCAAAAATTTATAATAACATTTTCAACATTTGTATAAAAATTTAACTAAAGTGGAACATTCCAATGAAAACACGTTTTACCCCTTTTCACCACCTTAATTAATCAAACTTCAAATAGTTTTGAAACTAACTAAACTTATGTATTTTTATAAGCTTGCACGATTGGTACTACTTATACAGCTTAGGGCTGGTTTCACCAACCAAGTTTAAGCGATTTAATCTCGGTTAATTAGCACTTAATCTCGATTATACTTGTCTTGGAAACTTATTCTTTCAATGAAAACGAAATGCTGTCTTGAAGGCCTAAGAAAAGCAAATTGCTTCGTAAAAAATTTAGGCTACGTCTGTAGTATATTATAAGCCCTTAGTAATAGCCTTCGCGTGATTACACTGACATGTATTCAATATATTTTGATTGGTATCATAACCTCCGCCATATTGGATTTATATGACATTATTTTGTTATTTTACTACTTACAATATGACGTTAAATATATCCGTCATAAGATATATGTTTAATTTTGTGTCTTGAGTTAGAGAAATATTTCCTTAAAATTAAATTACCTTTATTACTTAGGCTAAATTATTAAATAAATTTTAATCATTATTTCGTACAATTAAGTAAATTTCGATAGTCGCCTGGGAAATTGATTTTAGTGTTTGATTGTAAATACTAGCAACTCTGACATCATGCCAGGCTAGTGTTGGTTCATCTCTGGGTTCTTACTTGAATGAACTCACAAAAACAATTAAACAAAAGTATGACCAGCAGTTAGAATTATTGAGACATAATCTGAGTTGGTTGGCTAGTAGATGACGGTGATGATTAGTAGCGGAAAACCATGTTGATATATTTTATATCATTAACAAAATTCCTACAAATTTCTCATTGAGAAAATACTGCTGTTCAACCAATTTCATATTTAATCGTCAGACATATTCTTAATACTACCTAAGCACGTGAATATTTTTTTACAATATTTAAGTGTTGCATTATGTTTACTAATATGAGATTTTCATCATATTGCTTTCATTGGCATTATTTTTAATTGTGTTCTAAAACCCTAGGATGAGCTAAATAATTGAAATAAACTAACCTGCTTCTCTATTAATTTCTTCTTCTAACCCCCTCCCCCTACTGTCCTTGAGCAAACATTTCTGTTCTCAAAACGTACACTAAAGGAAAGTACGCTGGTTAGTTCTGTAGAGATCTGCTTGTTAAAAAACATTTTTATGTATTTTTTTTTTTATTTTAAACTCCATAGGTAACAGTGTATTGGGGGAAGGAATAGCATATACATTTTTGATATAAGAAATTTAAAATTAAATTAGAGAATTATGAATTTGATTATAGCCACATGGCTGAAGGGTGATTGTAGCATAGCTTTTTGTTTGTACAAGGGTATCCAATCTATACCATATTTGGTCGGCGGTAGAGGCGTCAAATTCTATCTCATGTTTATTTCTTATTTGGCCTCTGCCATATCAGGAAGCGTTTTAGAGCCGAAATAAACATAAGGTCTTTCATACAGGTCGATACATATGATAATTAAAAAACAAAATAATAACTTTCAGAATATTAAAATACTAGACACATTCATGCCAAGAAGTTCAAGAAATAACATTTTTAAATTTTAATTTGAACCCATAACTTTTATTTAAAAACTTGTTGCCATAGCTATGCCTTAAGGCCTTGTTACGGAGTTTTGCAGTGATTTCGAAAATATTTTTTTATTGCTACCTAATTAGTCCAGTCAAAGAAGACCAAAAATTGTAGAATAAGGGAAAAAAATCGTGTAGTCGCAAATTTTTGTACAGTGGTAGGGTGAAGTGTCATGAACAACATACTAAAAGTCCTGACCGATGGGGTATGAGCGAGGGGGTGGGGGGCCATTTAAAGGTCCATTTTTTACGTTTTTATTTAATAACTCGAAAACCGCGGCTTCTAACGAAAATGAATTAAAAGTACAAAATTAAAGTAAATAAAATTTTCTACAAAAAAAGTCTTCATAGTTTTTCTCTAGGATGATTAGTTTGCGAGATGCAGGGGATGTAAAAATCGTGTATTGTTGAAATATAGTCTTTTAATTGTATACAAATCATGTTTAAAAGCTCAGGTGGCCTGACACGAGGAAGAGGAATAACTGATTCTGTTCTAGCTAAGTGGGTTGGTGGGTCTCCTGGTGCAACCACCATCTGCTCGTCATTAGAGAAGTTTGCTGGAGTGACTTTTTCAAGTGGGGAGCAGCATGTTGATTCCCGGGTCTCACGGCAAAAACAAGATGAACAAGACCGGGAAAAGATTTATGAATGGTTCAATGACCACCCTCCTTTTCCAAAAAATGCATACACTTATGTCTCTGTCGACAGGAATTATCGGAAGCTCAGAAATAAATAGCCACCAAGCCTTAGAAATTGGTACTGAAACCATGCAAAATTTTGTTGTTTGTAATTTCGGTGACATGAAACAGTCTAAAAAGAATGTCGTATTGTCATTGGCTAGTATGAGCAATGCAGTTAAAGTGAATGGTGAAACAGTGACTGTAGACCCTCTGACAATTTTTCAAAGAACTCTAAGGAAAGGAAAGAAGTCCTCTCTCTACGAGGTTTTTTCAGAGGATAATTATGTATCTCATGATCTAAGAGCGAGCACCAATGTAGTAGATGGTGGCTTCCTCCTACACCGTGTGAAATGGAATGTGGGTACCAAGATTTCTGTACTTTGCGATCAATACATAGATTATACAATCAAACATTATGGTCAACACTGTACTGTTGTTTTCGATGGTTATAATGATACCAACAGTACAAAACAAGCAGAGCAGAAGAGAAGGGGCCTCACAAAAACTTCAGTTGATATTCATTTTGATGAAAGCACGAACATAACCGTTCAACAACAGCATTTTCTCGCAAACGGAAGGAACAAAACCAGACTTATACAACTACTCAGTGACAAAATGACAGCAACAGGATTAGAGACAGTAGTTGCTAGAGGGGATGCTGATGGCACTATAGTGAGATGTGGGCTACAGAAAGCTGACATGCACCCCATTGTTACAATAAAAGGGGAAGATGTCGACTTGATTGTCTTACTCATTGCTTTTGCACGACCAGGAAGTAACATATATTTAATGAAGCCTGGCAGGGGCAAGGTGGAATCTAAATTGTATTCAACAAACAAACTCCAACAACTTCCTTTTGCTGACAGCATCCTCCTTCTCCACGCTTTTAGTGGGTGTGACACCACCTCTGCCATTTACAAGAAGAGCAAAGGAGCAATGGTTAAGCTGTTCAGCAAGACAAATGAAAACATTATGCGACATCTTCACTAATCCGTCAACACCAGCAGAAAAGGTCGCACAGGCTGGTGAGAAGATGTTCTTAGAAATCTACCGAGCGACTGCAGATCGGCAAGATCTGAAAAAACTTCGGTATGCGGAATTTCTAAATGCATCAAGGAAGCCAAAACCTGACCTCGCCCCACTGCCACAAACCACAGGAGCTGCGCGCCAACACTCTTTTAGAGTTTATTTACAGGTAGGCCATATTAATTTCATTAACTTAATGTTTTATTTGATGCTCTTTACACCACAGTTTCTTGATACTTACTGCAGTTTGGTTACTTACAGATACAGCAATGGCTGGACAATCCCTTACCTCCAATCGAGTGGGGATGGAATCGAGGGGAGGATGGATCGTTGACCCCAGTAACAACGAAAGACCCAGTAGCACCTGAAGCAATACTAAACACCATATTTTGTCGATGTTTTTCTGGGTGTGGGGGACGATGTGGATGCCGAAAAGCAGGCATTCCATGCTTCATTGTGTGTGGCACGTGCCATGGTTCATGTACGAATGGTGCACCGTTATTGGATCTGCAAGATGACGATGATGATGACTCACTTGTCAATTTTTTATATGTACACATTCAGGACGAGGTAATTTTTTTTAATCAAAAATGACTACAGTTTTTCTGTTATTTGTTAGTTAATTTAATATTATACGTGAATTGTATACCATTAAGGCCATGTGAGGTAGTTTCACAGCATTACAATTTTTAATAGAAAATTACCTAAGATTTGTGCACCCAAAGTATCAGAATTTTGTCACAAAAGTCTGCCAAAATAATTATTTTTAAGCACGAACGGGGAAATACTTTGCAGACTCCCTACATAGAATTGTGTACTGTATGGACACACACATACTAGAATTTTCTGAATACATTCCGTTGAAAACTATTTGAGTTATTTGCAAAAAAACTACCATGAGTGCCCTCAAAACACTATATTTCAACAATACACGATTATTACATCCCCTGCATCTCGCAAACTAATCATCCTAGACAAAAACTATACAGACCTTTTTTGTAGAAAATTTTATTTACTTTAATTTTGTACTTCAATACATTTTCGTTATAAGCCGCGGTTTTCGAGTTATTAAAGAAAAACTTTTAAAAAAATGGACATTTAAATGGCCACCCACCCTCTCGCTCATACCCCATCGGTCAGGACTTAGTATGTTGTTCATGACACTTCCCCCTACCACTGTACAAAAATTTTCGACTACACGATTTTTCCCCCTATTTTTCCTTCGTTGACTGGACTACTCATATCAAAATTTCGCTGCACAGTTCTGACACTTATTTGTTATAATTTGTAGCTCAATTTTTTTGTAGAATTATACTGAACGGTTTTTTAGATTTCATTGCCCAAAGTACCACTTTTTTCGCCGTGAAAATAAGCAAAAATGAAGGAAATTATTATTTTTTGCTGGCGAATGGTACATTATTTTTAAAAACGCGTCCACAGAATTGTACATCTTGTGATTGCAAATTGACTCAAATTTTTTCAAAACTTTTGGTTAAAAATATTTGAGTTATTGGCACCAGTCTGAAAAAAACTCTGGAACAAGCCCTTAAGAACAACCAATGACTATAAGTGTAAAAATAAATATTAGTCACACCCATGCCAAGTAGTCCAAGGAAAAAATTATTGCTAACTTTAATTTTAAACCCATAACTTTTATTTAAAAAACTAGTTGGCATAGGTATGTCCATGCGGTGTTTAAAAAATTCTAATACTTCATATACAACATACGAAATTCACAGTTCAATGTATGCACTCGTAGCTCAGTCAGTTAGAGAGCATATCTGCTGACCACATGGTAGGTGGATCGGGTCCCACACGTTGAACATTAAAATATCATAAGGTTCAATTCCCCATACACACGCACTTAGAACTTTGCAGTTACCTGCAGCGACACTAGCGCACTTTACCTTCCAACGTCAGAAGTAAACATTGGAACAAACATGGCTGCACCCAGCACACGACAGCAGCGCCGCCATGTGGTAGAGAGCAGAAACAACATGGCGACTCTAGCGCCGCCTACCTGCCAACGATGGAAACATGAGCGGGAAAAAGACGTGATGTCACAATCAGATGACGTAAACAAAAATGGCGGCTGTGTATCAGCCGACGAGCGGGAAAAACAAGTGACAATCATAAAACCAAAACTCAAAATTCAAAAACCAAAAACAACATGGCGTATGTGACATCATCAAACATGGCGGACGTGACGTCATCCAAGATGGCGGACAGTGACGTCATGTAACTTCATGGCGGCCATGTTGATTGCGTCATCAGTAGCTCCTCGGCTCTTCAGCCCCCAGCCCCTAAGCCAGGACCGACATTTTCCTGCTACTTGCATTATTTAAGGCCCTAATTTTCTGAATAATTATTTGGCAGGAATATCTGAAAATTAATTTTTACAAGAGATTTCAGTAAACCTTGGCCAAGTATGTGCTAAGTGGTTCCAGAAAAAATTAGCACGTCTAAATTTCTATTTATCTTTTTACTTTCTGAGCATGTATAATTTCCTGAAACTTTTTAATATCAACACGCCACCCTTTATAACACCAATATGTATATATCGTGCCGTACAGAAGACTTTAATATAAAGGCTACAATAAATATTATTTTTAAATTATTGTTCTAGAGAATGTAACCTTCTAAAGTACTCCCTTTGTCGCGAACCAACTATAACTACTACGATTGTGTTTGAAAAATTACCTTTTGGTTCACGGTACAAATATATATCACAGTTAATGTGCATTATGTAGTAATATATTCTAATGAATTATTATTATATAGAAGCTCTATATGATTTTCAGAATTCTTTGTCGTAAATGACAATAAAGTACATCATATCCTGCCTTTCCATTCTACATCGTGTTACAATGTATAAGTAATTTACAAATATAATCATGGAAACTATCGTAGAATCGTATTTTAATTTCGTTTAATGTCCTTTGTTTTGCCAAAATATTAAATTTATGGACGATTTTTAGAACGTATACTTCAGTTAATATTAATTTTGGCATAACACATTCATAAATTTATTCTTAATTTTTCAATAAGGAATCACCAACTGAGGATTGGTCTTTAAATTCATTAGATTATGTATAATCGCATTATTCTTAAGGATTTTGTAAAGTTCAACTTTACCAGCTTTATTAATACCACGAAATAAAGTATACATATTTATATATTAGTGATGAATAAGTCTTGAGCGTATTTAACGCATTCAAGGTGTTTGTGTAAGATTTTTTTTTTCTTTTTTTATATGCTGTGCAGTAGTAAGTGATCGTGTACCATCAAGAAAATAAATTAATTCAACAATCCATGTAATGTTGCGCAGGGGTCACTTCTCTTGATTTATGTCACACTTCTCAAGACGTTGTAATAACTGTAAGCAGCGTTCATAATCTGTAAAAAGAAAATTACAAATAAGCATTTTAGTGAAGCAAAAAAAAAGTCAACGATGAAACATTAAAACACTATATTGGCACAAGTGGGAAAAAATCATTTTTAATTGGTATAGTGAAAAACTTATTATATGTTACTAAGTGCTGTCATACATAAGTCTTCTACGTCAACCTAATGACATATTGTTAGTAATTTTACTTCAAGACATTGCCTAAGCAAATGCAAATTTCAAATTTTTTCAGTTTTTCGAAGTTGAGAAATTAAGGGGGTGAAAAGCTGTTAAATGTAATTTAAATAAATCCTCCATTTCTCTTAAACCACTTAAGATATCGAGATGATCTTTACATCAGAATGGTTGTCATGTAAATATCTAAAAAGTTGTTTTAGGATTTTTTCAAAATTCTTCCTTGAAAGCCGGTGAAAAAATTAAACGTGATTTCAATTAATCATCAGTATCTCTTGAACAATTTGAGATATTGAGATTGCTATTGCTTTAAAATTAAGTTTACTTAAATACCTAAATAGCATTTTCAGGATTATTCAATATCCATCTTTTAACTAAACCTGTCAAAAATAATAAAACGTGATTACAAGTAATCATCCGCATATCCCAAAACATTTGAGATATTGAGGTAGTTTTGGTTTTAAAATGAAGCTTACGAAAACATCTAAAAACAGAACTAAGAATTTTTCGAAATTCGACAATTGTAGGTGTAAAGAGTAGTAAAATGTTGCAGAACTCCCGAAATGTGAATATTGACGATGGAGAAATAACTCAAAAGTGGCAATATGTATGTTTTTTGCTCTTCAAAAGGCAGTTATTGATTATCATAGAGAAATAAATATGAATTAAAAACAAAGAAGTTCTGAAATTAAAGTACGCTCAGCGAAGTGGACTGAATCAATTAATACGTAATTGAAAGTTGGTTACTTTTTTCTATAGTACACGTGGGCGAAGCCGCAACATGACAGCTATAGTAATACAATGAAATTAAATACTCGATAAAACTAAGACGAACAAGTCATATAAAGCCCAGAGAGAAAATCCCCAATGTAGAGTACCGGCATGCAATGTTTCGTTCTACTGCCGTTTTTATTTCCTATTTCAATGCCTTGCGATGTATGGAATATACCGGGTGAATGTTTCATTTTGAGACAAGGAAACATGTCAAAAACTACGCATCGAATTAAAAGAAGGAATAAATGCATGTTCAATATTTTTAAAATGATACCTGGCGATACAATTTTATCCCCCAGTCCCACCCTCAAGGGGAACGGCCGGCCAGTTTACGATGCCAGAGGTCATGGGTTCGAATCCTGGTTCGGACTTGGATGACGTATTGTCCCTTCACCCAACTTTAACCTAATCGGCTCGTAATACCTCGCTGTTGAAAGGATGTAGCCCACTTAGACTCGGCGCACAGAATTGTAGTTGCATAGGCGAATGACATGTAACTATACAGAGTCTCCCTTATGTACCTTTGAAGAATGATAGGTCGTGTAGGGGATGGGTAAAGAAGTAATTTGAGATAGGGAACTTGGGTCGGAGCGGCCTCCTTGAGCCCTTAAATCAGGCCCTCCGCCCCTGTAAGGTAGGCAATCTACCCAAAAATCACTTATTTGTCTCAATTCCGCACGTCTTGGCCAAAGTCTGTGTATCAAGTGGCGCTGGCGTAATTGATAGTGTTGGGGCACACTGTCAGGAGGTCCCGGGTTCGATTCTCGAAGTTTAAGTTTGTTTTGTGCGTTATTTGTCACATTGTGGTCAGGTGACTCGGTCACATAATACAGTTGCGTGCCACAGCAGAGAAGAGAGTGCAGTCGTGCAGTCTCAGAGAACAACAGTCAGGCAGTTAACCAGCTAACCAGTTACCAGTCACACCTACTACGTTTCGCGATGACTGATCTTCCGCATGTGTACACTTTTGATGAGTATGCCGATATCACCTGTGATATGGTGCTTCTAACAGTAATACTTTGGAAGCAAGAATATTGTATGCTGAAAGATACCCAAATGGGGTCCTACCAAGTGTCCCTACCATTTTGGCAGTTGACCGACGTGCGCGTGCTACAGGATCTTTGGCCGTAAGTTGGTTTCTTTTGCACACAAAAGTTGATAATGTGGTAGGCTAGTGATCTAAGCTGGGGTTTGAATCACTTCGGTACAAATTGAGGACGCGTACTTTGTCCCATTTGACTAGGTTTGTTTTATTTGTGGTTTTATTTTTAAATTGTTAATTTTTTTTATTCAGTGATTGTTTGATTAATTGATTTAATATGTTCATGAATTAATTTATGTATGTATTGATATGTATTGATTAATTTATACGTATAATTTATTTATGTATGTATTTATTTATTTCAGATACGAGATGCAAACGCTGACCTTGGCAGACCACGCCAATTTCGGAACAATGTGAGGGATGAAACCCTGGAAGCGGTACAACAAAACTCTGGTATATGTACCTGGCGCGTGGCGCGGGACAGCTTGGTGTGTCAAAAAACAGAGTGTGGAGAATTTGGCACGAGCACGGTTTGTACCCGTATCATAAGCAAAAGGTTCAACCTTTGAACCCTAATGACTACGAGCCACGAGAAAACTTGGCCAATTGGAACCTAGAGAGGCTTGCACAGCAGGCAGAACTGCCAACGCTCATTCTCTTCTCGGACGAAGCTACGTTTTCTAGAGATGGAATTTTGAACACCAAAATTAATATCGAATGGGCTAATGTAAACCTCCACAGTGTCTATGACAAGGGGCATCAAGTTCAATTTTCCGTCAACATATGGATGGGTGTTGTGGGCGATCAATTAATTGGCCCCTACATTTTACCTCCTTGTTTAAATTCAGAAAATGATCTTGTGTTATCACAAGAGGTATTACCAGAGTTACTGGAAGCTGTACTTTTACGAATTCGGCAAAATATGATATTCCAGCAAGACGGCGCACCAGCCCACTTCGGACGCATCGTTAGAAATCATTTAAATCACGTTTCCGCATCGTTGGATCGGCAGATCGGCGGCGAACGATTTAGCGGTTATTACTAGGCCAGCACGGTCACCTGACTTAAATCCTCTCGACTTCTGTCTATGGGGCTGGATGAAAGAACTGGTTTACAAAACACCAGTCGAATTACAGGAGGACATCATTGCCCGAATACTAGCAGCGGCACTGATAATCCAAGAAACGCCAGAGATTTTCGCGAATATTCGCGAGTCTATGCGCAAACGATGCGAAGCCTGCGTTCAAGTCAATGGTACTCAATTCGAGCAACTGTTGTAAAGAAATCGAATACCACCTGGGTTTTGTAACCTGCCGGTTGTTCACCTGTGAACTGAATGTTCCACAGATGCTGTGTTAATACAGTATTGCCATTAACTGCTCCAAGACTACTGTTTTGTTTTTGACATGCATTTAATGCGGACAATGCTGTTGTATTATTGTTGTCGTGGTGTAATTTTAGTTGCCTAGTAAAGTACCTTTGTGACTAATTACGGCGGTTTGAAGATTCTGAATTCTAATTCTTATTACCCTACGGCAAAAATTAACCTAAGCATACCTAGCCTAACTCACCTCACTTTCTCTTCCAAACCAACGTGATTTAAATACAGTATTAATAACGGAGTGAAACAATTTAACGCTATGAAGTACACAAAGATCGTTTTAATTTACCACAGACATCAAGCTTGAAGAAACTTACACCGAAACTAACATCCGAAAATACTTTGCGTCACCCCAGATTCGAACCCGGGACCTTCTGATAGTGTGCCTCTACGCTATCCATTACGCCAGCACCACATTGTGCACAGATTTTGGCCAAGACATGCGGGATTGAGACAAATAAGCTTTACCAATCCCCTACACGACCTATCATTCTTTAAAGGTACATTAGGGACAGCCTGTATCTCAGCGAGCACACGTGGACGCGGCGCGGCGTGGCATGCTACTTCTCCTGGAGAAGTCTCGCAACTTCTCTGACAACCTATCATTAGAGATGATGATATATCGCGAAAATGTTTTGTGCCAAGATAGCCTTGAAAACACTGACACAACGTAGCTGTCTGCAGACCAATACCAAGCATCCAATACTACAATATCGGGATTCTTATTGGCTCAGTCAAATAGGGCAACAGCTCCACGTACAAGCTAAAGCCAGTAATCTTCTGGTAAGCTGGGCGTGTATTGAAATCCATCAAACAGTCAACTTTTCCCGCGATAAACCATCATATCTACCTATCATCTATTGTCGCGTCCATATCAGCGAGAAGTGGCGGAAACAACTTTGTGCCGTCCATGTCTTCGTGGCTTAACTCCCGCAAAATTCGTAGTGTTCGTTATAGCTAATTGTCGTTTGTAACTAGGGTTGTGCGATATTGCAATGTATCGCACGCGATGCAGTGTATTTTATAAAAACCGCACGATATTTTATTCCGATTTATATCGCAACCACGACATATTTTGCGTTATATCGCAGCGAGAAATATTGCGATATATCGCAAACGTGAAATGTTGCGATTTTTGTGGTTTTCATCAATGTGTGATTTTCGCGATTGATATAACTGCACATTATTCTTGCTATTTTAATCGTGGTGGTATTTTGTGAGATGATACGATAGCCTGCATTACGAGGGTATTCTTCCTATTCTATCTCAAGATTAAGATCTAAACGTTTTAACTCAAGATAGACTAATCTAGTGCAGGAGTTGTTATATAATAGGCGACTACCAGGATTACACCAGTCGTCTTAAGTCACATAATATAAATTTTTAATTTGGGAAAAAATGACATCACAATTTTTTTTTTTTACTTGAAAATAGTAATTTAGAATAAACTAACACAATCAGCTTAATACTTAAGTTCGCTGTCAGTAAGTTTTTATATTCATTAGCGAGCGATATAGTCATAACATTACGTGTGTTAATTTTGTCCAAAAGGATTTACAAACATGGTAGAAAAGTATAAATAGACACAACTCAAATATTACCAAGAATATGGCAGTGTTATATACATTTAATGGAAACTATTTTGTAAGCAGTTCCCATTTCAATTTATGAAATTAATTTTAAAATAATTATATATAGTACACTTTTCGTAACAATAAGTCGTCGTGTGTTTGTAAATGTGTGCCGTTAAGTGTTCGTTGGATCTGTCGCATGAGCTGCGCTGTAGCATGGTACGAAAAGTGTTTTTATGTATAAATATTAAATGTGTTTCTACTGCCCTTTGAATGCGAAAAAGAAAACACATTACAGTCTATGTCTATGTCGTTTTAAAAATACCGTCCACATATTAGGAACACGAATACCAGCTCCTCAAAAGGTGTTAACTCTACCGTAGTTGGAAAAATACCAGCGGTAACCGTAAAACAAAATGGTACGAGACCTGGGTTGAAGTTAAAACACATCCTTTCCGCAAATTAAATAACAGGGTCGTCGTTGAGAGTCCCATTGAAAAACCTTCCTATGAAAACACTGCACGATAGTTTAGTTCTCTGCACTGAGAGGCGACGCGATGTTTTAACATACGAAGTGGAGTTCACTTATCACCTGCCCTTTTCCGTGCCTCAAACGGAAACATAAAAAAATGGCTAAGGTTTAAATAACTCTTAATAGACCAAATATTATCAAACTTGGTACGTTTGGTGACCTATGCTGAGCTATGAGTGAGTGAAAAGTTATGTTTTGTTATCAGTATCGCGGGTGGCATTTAATGTCGGTTGGCGTATCTATCCGCTGAAAGGAAATGCTGACGAGGAGATAATAACAGCCCAATTACTTGATCCGTGTCTCCAATACAAGATTTTTGTATTGAAGACAAGTAGTTGGGTAGCTTCTCACACTCAGTATACAATTTTTTTCTCTTAAAACGGCATTGTCTTTATTGCACAGCAATACTCTCATTTTGTGTAAGATATATTGGACCACTCATTTATATTAACTAAATTATTTTTTAATTATTCAGCGGCATATTTAAGTATTATAAATGTGTAGTACTTCTGTTCATTTAAGCATGAATAATGGATAACCTGTTTATAGTCCTCTAGTGCGTGTTAAATGCTTCCTTTTTTTTACGCTTGCTTTTGTGTATTTTTGCAGTGAAATATTGTTGCAAAAAGGAACTACGGTAGGTTTTTGAGTTTCGTTTAAAATGTTTATTTAAAATTGTTATTGATTATTTTACAACAACAATTTCATGAAGTGATTAGTGAGACCGTATAGCAGTTTTATTGAGGCATTATACTTCGAATTCTATAGTAGTAGTGTGATAATGTTCGTCGAAAGCTCATAATTTTTCGGGGGAGGACTGTAGTTGATGTATTTGTTGAGGAACACCCGAACCACCAAATAGAGAGGGAGAGGGGACAGGGGATCCGTGGGGGCGCTCCCTTCTCCTTTACGGCAAAATTTGGGGTTTCAAGGCAATAAATGGTGCTCTTTAAGCATTTTCCACACCTAATGATCCTATCTACATAGCTGATAGCTAGTTAAAATTGTGATTGTTTCATATAAAATAGTTTCAGTGAACATGTTTAAAACACAATTAAATTACCCACTGGAAACTTGTCCACCGCAAATCAGTATTTAAATACCAGGAGATATCTTAATGTTACATGGTGCAGTTCTAAAAATTATTCCTTAACAGTGTGCAAACGTAAATTATTAATGCAATAATTTATGTCACTTAAATTACTTTCATTACTGCAGTACTTTTATGACTTGTTACAGTGCTCAATATCACAGTAGGCTACATTATTACACGCATTCGGTAAATATTGATGATATTTACAGTAGTTTATAATTCACTTTAAATGTTTAATTGCTGTTATTTTGTTAATTCTTAAAATTATTAAATATTAAGTTTATTGTCAATATGCCATGAATTACCACAGGAAAAATCAAGTTAATTTCATTTTTTTTTTTTTGAAATTTTTAATATTCAGGAATAATTGTGCGATTTATATATATTTCGAAAACAAGTTAAATGAAAAAAAAAAATTCTCACTTTACTGTTCTCTTCTTCACTATCTGAATCTGGAGGCTTCATCTTTTTGTAACGGGATGAGAAGTGCATAAGAGTTTACTTCATAATGTTTGAACTTGGTTTTATAAGCTTTATTAGGATACTAGGTTACATATATGTGACACCAAGCTACAGTATTCATGCATTTTGAATACATCAATGAAAAATATTACGTGATTCCGATTTGGTGAATAAGTAACGCCGATCCCCCACCCAATAAAGCGGGGGAGAAGTCCAGGGACCTTCTCTCTGTGAAATTAGGATTTCGTGATGCAAAATGATGCTATTTAAGCAGTTTTCGTAAGGCAAAAGTGACCTAGATTCCATTTTACTGTTTCACCGCCCATTCGTTCCGGCGCTGCTCCATACCCACATCATATCACCCCTCACCCGCGCTTAAGACCTCGATGTTAAGCACTGACCAAAATCTCTCACTCACTCCATTATACTATTCTATGTTGTGTAAATTCAAATATTTCCAGGGGTATGCGAGGGTGGGGGTTCGAGGCCCCGTTGTCATGTCCCCTACTTCCGGGCGTGCGGTCTTGTATTGGGTATCCAGCATGCTATTGAAGCTGGTTTTGTTTTTCTCCTGCGACTTCAATAATTCTCTGCATGATTAAATAATAACTTAACCAGTGTTCAATAATTGGTGTTGTGTCTTGGTACACGACTAAGATAGCAATATTTGTTTGGGATTAGAAAAGGAGGGACGTATCCCCTTCCGTCTCACCCCCCACCAAACTAACGACAGGCCGTTGATTTGCGTGAATTATATTGCAGCGATAACAGACTAATAGTTTTACCTGCAATGTAACTGCTTTGACGAGGCAATTGTGGTAGTGGAGGCTGTAGACACACGGTGTCCATGAGTGAAGATTGGAAGATATATTTTATTTTGATGTGGTTTAAGGTTTCAAGACGTTCATAGCGCATTGAGAATATTTCTGACGAGGGAAGCTTTGCTATTTCTACAAATCATACTGACTCAATGAAAGTCGTCTCTACGAATGAAGCCGTATGTGATTGCACAAATAAGATTGATGAATGAGAAAGGCATTGAATATATATTTGAACCACCATACTTTATTTTAAAATGCTTTATTTTGCCTGGTTTGTGTATTCAATTTGATCCCTAGCAGAACTATATATTAGTTGAAAATATATTTAATGTTACAATAAAAATACACGCACATTATTGAGGGGAAATGTCCTCCTCCAGCTAACGACGTACCTTGTACGATGCATTGCATAATACTTACATAAGGACAATTTATTTGCGATCTTTATCATATCGCCATTTCTAAAGTAACACGATATTTATCACACGGCATATTTATCGCAGAGCGATTTTTTATCGCATACCGCGATACGTATCGCAGCGCGTTATTTATTGTAGTGCAATATTCATCGCATAGTACGATGTATATCGCAGTGCTATATATCACGACTTTTTACGTTTTTATCACAGCGCGATGTATCGCAATTTTTGCGATTTTATTGCAGCGCGATACATCGCGTGTACTGCGATACTTTTGAAATATCGTATCGCAATATATTGTTTCTAAATATCGCACATCCCTTTTTATAACCACTCGCACGAATTTTTCAAGGAATACAACAGAGACTTTCAAGTCCTAACAAGTATCAAATTCAAAAATGAGATTTTAATTCTCCAAATGTTTTACAATGAAAATTGTTGCAATCAATCATTAGAATTTAACGCAAATTATTTTAAAACGTTCAGTATTCAATTTCATGCCATTAATGAGATGCTCAATTTTGTAATTTCTTGTTAATGGCCTTTGTAGCCATTATTTAATCAAGTGCACCATACCAATGCAATTAGGAATTAAAATTATTAAATTTCTTAATAATAAATACATTCATATACAAAAAAGTGCTATTATTTTTAGTTCATCATCAGCTAGGTTACAGGAATAAAAATTAAATATGTTAAGAATTTCAGTTATGCAATTTTTATAATTTAAAGAAAGGTATTCGGAAACAGTGTTTAAAATGTTCGAGTACTGGAGAAGGACTGAGAACTGTACATTTGTGGATTGTGTTCACCAATATACACTAAACCCGTCTTCACTATCCCGTATGTCGCACCATTTCCGTTTTTCCCGCAGAGTCACCCTCTTTTTCCCAAAATACTGACTAAAGGCAGCCTATTTTTCGTATGGTATCCTACAAATTTTCATTAATGATTCCCAAATTTCCCTCATCTCGTACCCATCCCCATTCTCTCTAAAAATATCCATCCACATTACGGCGGAACTTTGTGATGTAAGGTGTAAAGCTGTGAAAATATGCGCATCGTAGACGACAATTGCTGCCGACTCTCATATAGTACTGAAATTCGATTGTTTTTATTATTTGGGGCATTCTTGTAGGGAGCTTTCTACAAACGTTAGCTTTTAGTCCTGTAATATTTACAAAATTGGTTTTCACCTCGTGCTCTGTAACGTCTCCTCACCAGCTTGACTCTTATTGAAGAGTTAATATTCCACATATCATGCTCTAGAATTACACCACACTTGGACGTATACTCATGTTATGATAACTCATCACCAGCCTCCGCCTTTATGCACCAATCCCTAGCTACGTATTCCGGGAAAGTGCTCTCTCCACCATCTTCCGTTTGGATTATGGTAGCTTATTCCACTTATATTAATCCTGGTTTGTCATTTCTCTTGCACTATAATTCTAGCTCATTCTCTGTCACGTATCCATCTTGGACCATCCATGTGTAGTAACAAGCCTCTCAAATCATCGAACCAGCGATAACCGTCAATTTGTTTCCGTCTCGCATATTCGAATTCGCTCATGATCTGCCATCCCGTTTCTGACCTAGTTCGGTATCATTTTATTATGAACTGTCAGATAAGGAGCACAGGTAGTTTCAGAGTCCTTCACGTCAAAATAGTCAGTTATTAGCCTTAATTTTTATTGAACAAATATTGAACTATCTGTATCCTAAAATAAGGACGAAAAAATTATTTTCGGCAGAAAAAAAAACGTGAAAGTTTTTAATGTCGTTGAATAAGCGAAAAAAATCAATTTTGGAGCGCTTCGTTCATCACTTTTCTTATTGGTGCCATGCACCCTCTATTTTTTTTTACTACTAGTCAAGGCTAATTTGAGGAACATTTTTCCGAAGTACTTGTGTTAGAGCTCATTATTAAAAACCTGTAACACAGACTTTAAGTTGCAGACATTTGATACAGACAGATTGAGACTATGCTTGAAGAGCTAATTACGACCTGTTAATTAACGAACCATGCCTATATGAACGCATAGCATCCAGAAACCACGGCGCCAAGTAACGTTAAAGTAGACGATAACGGCATGGAGGTGCGGAAGTCAACTTTGATAAGTTGTTTTGAAACATTCATTCATTATTGAGCTTAATTTCAATGCGTGTACTTCGTCTCTCATGTCTTATGATCCTTTATAACTTGACTGCGTTATTATTTAGAATACAGGCAATTACGATAGAAGAGAAAATTGAAACTATTTACATTTTTGGAGAAAGTGACAGGAGCGTCGATGATGTAGCTAACCTTTATGCTCAACGTTTTCCAGATAGGGTGCGATCATAATCGTTTTATTTTGTTCAGTATTTATCCTCTATGATAACTGTTTATCCTCGAAAAAAGACCGGTGTAAGAATAGTTGCTTGAGAGAATAATAATATTGCGATAATAACTGCAGTAACCTAAACCCCCACTGGGAAATTAAGCGGTAAATCGGGAATTAGTAAGACGACTTCCCTCCACTACGAACTTCAACCAGAACCGAGTAACTTTTGTTAGTGGACCTTCAACAAATTCAGAGGCACCACAATTTCTTTGGTCGAGAAATGTGCTCTGACGAGTCTACGTTTACGAATCACAGTGCGATTATTCGACACAGAATTCATTATTTGAATGTGAAAAACCCACATTGGTTCTGCAAAGTTGAACATCAGCATCAGTGTAACATAAATGTTTGGTGTGGAATAATGGGCGACAAACTCATCGGTCCATGCTTTATCAGTAGTGGTAAACATATTACATTCTTGGAGGACGATCTTCCAGTATTGTTTGAAGACCTTTCCTTGTAATTTCGACAAACATTGTAGTTTTAAAAATATGGTTGTCCAGCACATTATTATGTAGCAAGATAAGAAGTATTTTATTATGTGCATATGTATAACTACGCTGGATTAGGAGAGACTGCCCTGTGCCTTAGCCTGCAAGATTGCCATATTTTACTTCAGCATGCTTTCAAATGTGCTGTACTTAGAAGAGAAGTTTATAATAAAGTGCTAACAATGTGTGATAACATGAATCAGTGTATTATCAATGCAAGCCTTTTCATATGACAAATAGTGCCGGACGATGTGGTTGGTAGGAGGTTTCCTCGGGGATCTCCCATTTCCACCTCTCCTTGATTCTAGAGCTTTTCATACACACATCCATCATTTCACCCCTCACAAGCGCTAAAGAGATGGATATCAAGTGCTGACCAAAATCTCTTCACTGCAACAAATCACTGGGGAACTTTACACCGGGAACTCTTCTCTGTTGTAGTGCACCATTATAACTATGAAGTGGCCGACAACATTTTCGATTACTAACCGTGAATCAAGGAAGTACCCCAATAATGAGAGACAAGACGACTCATATTAATTCAGCACCTCGATAGTGAGAGGCAAAGGGGCTCATGTTAATAGAGCACCTCGATGAAGAGAGGCAAAGGAACTCATTGTAACGTGTCCTTTCCTTATGTTACATGGTTATTTAAGCTGTTCAACTTATGTGTCATTACAATATGTAAAATGCCATTTAATTCTTGATTTGGAAATTTCAAGTATGAAAAAAAAAATTCAATGCCAGAAATTATTTGTCAAGCAAGTTTTTATACTGTATTATTTGCAATGATGTATGTTTTAAAATATATAATATTTAATTTTAAAAGTCCAGAATTTCCTTATAAAGATTGTTTGAAAATTCATATTAAAAACTTCTAGGGTTAGTAGAGGGGACTGTGTAGACAATATTTTGAAAAGGAAACCATGTCCGAAATGTACTATTCCGTGCAACAGCCACTAAAATGTGTTGGATGAGCAGGTGTTGTTTTGTAACCGGATAAGCAGTATGATGTTAGTAGAGCATTATGTCAAATGAGGTGTGATGCAAGGTCCAGCATTAAGTGACGTTTGACTCATCACAGACGAAAGTCAAAATTATTTTGTAACAACATCAACCCGACAAAAAAAAATTTGTTATACTAAAACGTGTGTCAACAGTGGGAAAAAACACATTTTGTCTGTCTTCTGCACTGAACGTGTCACATACGAAACTGCTCACTACAATAGGGCTAGATGTGACGACCAGCAACACCGTTGCACACATTGCACCGACGAAACATGTTCTGGCACACTCGTTCCATCACACCAGGTGTACTGTTAATCTCTTGTGCAGCGACCAATACTCGTGCCATCTCGGTCTCGACAGGAGTATCGTACACCGTACTCTTCATACGAACCCACAGGAAATAGTCCAATGGCATGAAGTCCGGCGATCGTGGGTGTCATGCAGTATAGAACCACTCCACCCTATCCATCTCTGCCCGAATCGTCGGTAAAAATTTTCCCGAATGTCACGCTTGAAGTGCGGCGGTGTGCCATCGTGCTGAAACCACAGCTCTTGACAGATATGCAATGGCATATCATCCATAAACTGTGGCAATACGTCACTTAGATGATCAAGTAAGCAGTACCCATTGATGTGGTTGGAAGGAGGTACGGTCCGATCACTTTACTGTGTACAATGCCAGGCCACACATTGATTGGAAATCTGTGTTGGAATCCCCTGACATGAGTCGTATGCGGATTTTCGTCGGCACAGGTATGGCGGCCCTGATGGGCGTTATCATGGTGGGGTCGAGGTGTTTAGCGCCTGGCTCTTAAGTGAGTGTAAGGGGAAGTATGCTGCCTGAAAAGTTTGGCGTGCTTGGGAATGGTGGGGAGTAGTGGTGCCCTCTCCGTCTAGTAACAGCCTCCCTCGGACATGTGGAAAACTCCTGTGGGTGCTGGGTGCAGAAGATGCGAGATATTAACTGTGTCACGTCTAGCCTTCACTCCACCCCTACCATCGACACAACCTGCAATGGGATGTGATGCAAATATATAGCCTCTCGCAATCAAGTCCATCTCCACCTCGTGGTTAGGGCTGGTAACGTAAGTGCTTGCACTACAACTGACGTAGTGAGGACGAACACAGGGCAAATGGTGCCCCCCCTCCTTTTTCATGTGCACGAGGGAAAGATTCACGGCTGGGTTTTCATCGGCCAGTTTTCAGAAGCTGGTACGGAAGCCCCAGCTTTCTGTGCAACATACAAATAGATTGTATGCCCCTACTGAATTAAGAAGTAGTGTTCTGCATAGCAAATGTCGATTAATATTGATCTGGGGAAGAGGTTCTGGAGCCCTGGGAGGTGAAAACCTACTCGGGTGAAAAATCAGTTGCTTGGTGTTTCTCAAGTACTCAGGGCATCAGTGTAAAGTCCTTAACCGTGTGCTGAGCCGGTCGTGGGTCGGACTCTGAGTGGTAGTGTTTTATTTTACGAACTCCTGCTAAGGGAAAGACATACAGGCTGAATTCTTAAATCATTAATCTGGTTAGTCTTAATAGGACTCGTCCACGAAATTGTTTCGTATAGGTCAGGTAGCCTCGCTATCAGCAAGGTGATTCCCCGAAGTCAACCTGTGGGAGTTTCCGTTGCTAGGTGAGTGGGTTTTCACTACCTACCACAACGATTGGAAGGAGTGTTATCTCCTTATGTCAATGGTATTTATCTAACCTGTCAGTTTATTGCATTTGCTGAATGGCTGTGGTGTGTCCTGATCATCTGGGACTGACTGGGGCATTAACGACCCTCCCAGCATAAATATCTGTAAGGTGTCTCCTGATAAGCCTTCGGGATCAGGTACAGAAGGGTGATTGTGCATACACCTGTAGCAGCGATGCCGAACACGTGCCCAGACATGGCTGTTTCGAGAATTGAGAACACAATCCCACATGAATTTGCATTCAAATGTGAACAGAACTCTTCGTGAAATGTGTGGCTCATCAATTGAGTGGGCTAGAAACTACATGCAGAAGTTAACATTTGGTAAAAAAAACCGGTTTGTTGCAACACCTGTACCTTTTGAGTGTGGTAAGAATGTAGTTGTTGCTTGTGCAGAACCTCCCACACTACGCTGTTAGATACATCCAACGGATGCTCAATTGTTCGCATACTTGTTGACGGGTCCTTCTCAACGTAATGCAGTACAGCCTCTTCCAATTCGGGTGTGCAGCATCTCTCTAGAGCACAACAGTCCCTCCTCTCGACGGTGAAGGTACCTCGTTCTCGTAGAAATCGTCCTATTTTGGTATAAAGAATATGCAATGGAGAAGTGCACTGTGGATATCACTCTTGATACAATCGAGGAGCTGCTCTTCCATTCCTTCCCACTGCACCATACGCCAACATCATGTATATGTATTCTGGAATTTTGTAATGAACCATGTTGATCGGAGACACACAGGCACGTTAAGGCTCCACGCATGATACAAAGCAGGGTAAACATCACTTGCCATCAGGTGATCCTCGGTCATCATATCTAGTTGCAAAAATACACTGGCACATCTGACACATTGCCCCATTTGGTGCTTTATTATGGACAGTGGTGCAAATGGCGGCAACTTTGTTACTTTTGTCGGATGTTTTCGGCGAGATTTTTGTTAGCCGTGCTTCACCATTCTATGTCTCCCTACTTATTTCCTTCCAACTTAAGATTTTCTTCTGCGCATGCATCGTGTGATAGTTGGCCTTTAGCCATGGTTAGCCTCCAGCGGTGTCCTTAGCCATCTTCTTGGTCGAGCTGTCTAGTTGTCTAGTCAAGGATTCGAAGGACTTCCACTGTTTAAATGTATGTAGGGTAAATTGTGTTATTTGTGTTAGGGGACCTTCAGTCGCACGTGCTACATAGGGGAGGAGACTACCATGCTAGTTTTTCAAAATGTTCTTTATGCTCTGCCATAGAAATTTTATTTAGGCAATATCTGTATCATTCAATTTGGATCATGTTAGATTAATTTTGAATAACATTCATTACTCTTTATTTTGATGTTTGAATTTCCAACTTTGACATTTGAGAAACAGTGGAATGGTCAACGGGCTCGAAGCCAAATTCCGGTTATTGTAAATCGGCATACGTTACTTCTAGCTGCAAAGTTTTTTGAAGCAAATGAGATGAGAATATAATTAATTAGGTGACCATAGACGAGAAATCTATTTGAGTATTTTTTAATGGTTCGCGAAACAAGGCGTTACTAATTTTGACAGCCTGAGATTTGTGATTCCAGATATATGTATTCTGTGTTTATGATATTTTTAATTTATATTCATCTGCGCTTCCTCACTATCACAATGTAAGACGAGATGTAATCTCGACGTTGCACAGATAAGGTAAATTTACGTCCACATACTTGCGGTCTTACTCGCTATGTGTGTCGTAAAATGAGATAATTTATTAACTACAACATTAATGTTGATAATGGAATATCACTATTGCCACTGTTTTAGAATCTTGTTATGTACTTGTAAAATTGTGAAGAATTTGGTAAAGACGAATAATTACATTTGTAGGCATATGTATGGACAGTAAGTAGAGATGATGGTATATCGCAGGATAACTTGGCGGTTTGGTGGATTTCAACACACATTTAGTTTACCAGAAGGTAACTGGCTTTAGCTTGTACCTGGAAATGTCATCTTATTCGAATGAGCCAATGAGAATCCCGCTATTGTAATATTTGATGTTTGTTATTGGTCTGCATAGAGTTACCTTTCATCAGAAGTATATCTCATAAACATACATGTTGCAAGAAACTACAATGTTTTCAAGGGAATGTTAGCACAAAACATTTTCGCGATATACACTCATCTCTAACTATAAATCTATATTCAAGAAGTCTCAAAGTTTTGTAAAACTGTATATAGTTTTGATCAATGTTTGTTGCGAATCTATTGTGTTATTTCATAACATATTAAAATTTAATATATGTATTTTCTGCTGTACCATATTGAAATGGCTGTGGTACGAAAAGTTACGTTTCTAGACATGGCTTTCTATTAAAAATATTGTCAACTCAGCCATAAAAATTTGTACGATGAATTTACAAATATCCTGTATCTATCAAACTAAGTACTTTTTGGAATGTTTATTTTTCCACGTCTACAAGAGGAGCTATTATATGGAAGTCTGACGTTGCCATGACAACAACGTTATGGGGATAGCTTTAATACAAACATTTGAACGTGATTTGGTAAAATATTTTTTTTTAATAATGAGGTTTATAACACAGGACTTTAGCATTTTTGAAGGGTCACTATGGCTGCAGATTGTTAGGAGGGAGGACGTGCTTATAATCTCTTTGTTGCATATGACTGTTGCTGAATCTATGTTCAAGTTGTTTTTCTTAGGCCGTGTCTCAATTCACCCAAAGAGTGCTCTTTCGTGCTCTCGCTCCCGCAAATACGTCACAACTACGTCAGAGAGAGCACTCTTTGCCTGTCTCAATTGGTTGCCGAGAGTACGAAAGAGCGAGAGCACGAAATTGTATACTCGCTCTCAATCTCTCGTGCTCTCTGGCGTACGACATCTTGATTTCAACTATGGTTTGAGGTTACTGAAGAAACGTGCGACGTATATTGCACATATGTTATTATTTATTATTTCCACTGAACAGTTACCTATCGCGAGTAATTCGGTAAACATTTTCGGCCGTAATATGCCTTTAAATAGACAAAATATAAATTGTTGGCATCGCCTATTAACAGCTATTCCCGCTTGAAACACAGCGCCGGTAAGTTAAAAAATTATTATTTGAATAGTTTACGAGTGTATTTAATATGTCTATAACTTGTATTAATATAATTTACGCACTTTTAACCTTTGCACCGTGTGTTTACAAAAACGAGAGAGCGTCGTCCCAATTGTAGAGAGTGAGAACACCAGACAGCAAACAAGAGCTCTCTCTTGTTGTTGTACGAAAGAGCACTCTCTCAACAGAGTACTCTTTGAATTGAGACACGGCCTTAGTCAGGTAGCTTGTATGGAGAAGCCGCGAAGGAAAAGTAGAGGGCCTGGATTTCGGCATTGGCGAAGGAATATTAACTAGTCATCCGCGAGATAATATAGGTTCGCATGTGAATTGTTGGAATGTATATGTGCACGGGACCATGTTTTCCTGTAGGAAGGTGTAACTGAAAATAATAGTCCGACAGTGCTACATTCACGTGCGGATGCCCACGCACAATTTCCAGATCTGCTAGCGACAAGACCGGCGACCTACGTACTTCAAAGATTTTCTCAGCTGCGTGTAACTCTGCACGAATGTTCATTACATGTAGGCCTACACGTAATTTACCCACTTTATTATTACCACTAAGTCATACATTCCACGTAATGTTTCATTAAAAGTACTGGACTCAAACTGCAAGTTTTCAACCACACAGTCTTTGGAAATATATTTTTTCTTTTGCTCAATCAGGCTGCTTTACGAGATCATTATTTTTGTGACTATTGAAAATACTTCTATTAGGACGAAATTAATTTAATTGTGAACTTACTACTATTTCAATGTGAGTGAGTACACAGTTAGTAATGCTTAAATAGCTTAAATATTCTAATTTAAACCAAAAACTTATTTAATAGAAATACAATTTGCTAGTTATTCTATTCATTTTCGAACTGGGCGAAACAGTTGTACATTTACATTCACATTACATACAGATACTTATCACAAGAATATTACATTTTGTTCTTCTTCTCAAATAAATTCTTATCCACACACTTTACATATAGGTTTAAGTCAGTACAGACAGTGTGTGTGTGTGTGATTGTCTTCAGGAAACTGCTGGAATAAGGTCCTATAGTATTTATGGTAAGTATAAAGTATGGTCGTATTCATTGCTATAGGCCTACAATATGTACCTTTTTCAGAGTTACTGCATACCAACACATACCTACTCAAGTAATTCTGGTTTTCACAGCACGTTATGTTATAACATGTTAACAAAACACACAGATAGTGAGTGGCAACAGCACTCATGTTAATAAAGCACCCCAATAGTGAGAAGCAAGGAGACTCATATTAAATTCAACATATGTGTATCTAGAGGCAACAGACCTCGCGCCAATAAAGTAACCCGAGAGTGAGATGACAGTAAACACATGTTAATACAGCACCCCAATAGTGAGATGCATAATGCAGCACCCGGTAGTGAAAGGCAATTGGACTCAAATTAATAAAGTAACCATTACCAAAAGGCAACGCGTTTTACGTAAATACAGCCACAAGATAGGGAAAGGCAAATGGACTCACCTTAATGCATTATCTTGACTGTCAGAGGCAAGTTAATTCAAGCTAGTAAGGTTCCCTGGTAATGAGAGGCAAAGGGACTCGCAATAATTCAACACAATGAGAGGTAATTGTCTCGCGTGAATAAAGCTCCCCGATAGTGAGTGACGAGGGGAACCAAGTTAATGCAGCATGGCATTAGTGAGTGACAGGATGACACTCATTAGAAAGGCACCCTAGTTGTGAGAGTTAAGGGGACTCACGTTAGTAAAGATACCCGATATTGAAGGACCAGGACCTACGAAAATGCAGTACCCTGGTAGTAGGATGAAAGGGGACTGATGTTAATACAGCACTTTGATAGTGAGAAACAAGATGACTATCGTTAATATAGCATCTCAAAAGTAAGAGGCAAAAGGACTCACGTTAACAAAGCAACCCTTCCGAGAATGGCAAGTGTACCTATTTTAATACAACATTCCAATTTTAAAATACAAAACAGCTCACATCATAAAGCACCCCAATAGTGATAGGTTAGACAACTCACGTTAATAAGCACCCCGAATGTCAGTCGCCAAATAACAATTACACGTGTCAATAAAGCAACCAGAAAGTAAGAGGCAACAGGAGTAACCTGAAACAAATAGTTATACAAATTATTGAATGGATCTGTTTTTTATTTATATCATTATTTCCGCGATAATATTATTTAAGACTACTTTCCGAAGGACAAAATTTGGCTTATAAGATAACTTTCCTGTCTGTATGCGTTCGTATGTATAGGTGTGTGTGTGTGTCCCTAAAATGTTTGCATCAGTGAACCTAATTTATTCGAAAATTTGTACACATAAAGTTCTAACCTTTTCATATATTCAAAATAACGGACATTAAATTTTTTTTTTTTTTTTGGTCTCAGGAACCAAGTTTTAGAAAATCAGCAAACTCGGTGCACATATAATATATAGGCTGTTTCAGGAGGAACAGTAAATATTATAGGAGGTGATATTATATACGAATTGCAATAAAAAAGTCCATATAACATGTGTCCAAATTTTACTTATGAAAGCGATACAACCGTTAGTATGTATGTAACCCAACAAAAAGGAAAATGGGACATTCAAAGTTGATTTTCAAACATTCCACCACCGACTTCAATAGGTACTCTTTTGACTTCTCTTTATAACACAATGTGATGTTCTCCTGAGGTTGTCTTGACGTTCTTTTATAGGGGTTGCACTGTTCATAATCCGAACGAACAACTCAGCTCTTGTGTTTACTTTTTATTTGTAGACTTTGACTTTCAACCATCCTCACAGGCAAAAATCCAAAGGTGTATGATCAGGGGACCGTGGTGGCCAAGAAACATGACCTTATCTACCGATCCATTTTCTGGGGAATGTTTGGTTTAGATGATGTGTCACCTGTCGACTAGAATGTGCAGGTGCCCCGTCATGCTGGAAGAAAATACGCATTCTTGTAGACAAAGGCATATCTTCCAAAAATGCTGGAAGCTCAGCATTTTCAAGAAAGTCTAGTAGATAACGGGGTTCTGTAAGACGATGCGGTTACACAATATGCCCAATCAACTGATTGTCTAACAAACCACAGCACACATTTACACAGAAGTATTCTTGGACATGTGTCTCCACAATGGCATGTGGGTTTTCGTCGGACCACTGATGGAATAACGAGTGTTATTGATGCTGTCACGAGTGAAAGTGGCTTTATCAGAGAACTCGCGGGAAGGGGGGAAGATTCTACAGTTCTTAGTGTACAACTGTCTGATGTAGTCAAACGAAATATTTTATACTTGGTATACAACTTTCACCTCTCTTCTTTAATGAGGACTTCCATTTAGCTGTTCCTAGGTCTTAACAGGTATTGTACCAGGACATAAAACACATTTATTTAGCTTAAAAGCTTAAACCACCCACAGCACTCTACAGACGAAATCGAACTCCCATACCTGTACATTGAACCGCCTCTCTATGTTCACAGAACAGAGTATTATTACTTTACTAATTCTAACGATCATCCTACAGCATGATGATGACTAATTTAACTGACCTTCATGACTAGTGTTTTCAGATATGCTATATGTCGGTTTAAAATATACACCTCATATTGTATGACTTGCCACAAGACTACACATCCAATTAAGAAAAACTGTTATACACTGCTAAAGGTTGACATATCATAATATTGAGCGAGCCAACAATGGTTTGTCAAATTCTAACGTGACTATTCCAATTAGGTTTTGACAATAGGTAATCACCTGTGCTTATAACATAAACAGCTGATTTACTGGCATATTTCTAACATGTTACTTGAGATATGTGACATAGGTTTCATTGAGATAGCTAACATATACTGATGGATTCAGGAGTTGCCACTGTAATATATGAACTAAGTATACACTTCATAATGATAACGAGCTGCTATTAAAATAATACTGAAGACTATGATGAAAAGTGCATGGTTATCTTTCTCTGTATTATTAAAACAAATATATAGGTTTGAAAACAACTAGTCAGTTTGCATCATGAAACAGTATCGTAAAAAGTACCCTGAATTACACCATTAATGGTATTCTGAATAGTATCCTGGAATAGTATCCTGAAATGTATATTGAATAATATTCTGAATTGTGACCTGAAGTAGTATTCTAAAGTGAAACATTAAAATGATCCTAAAATAATATCTGAAAGAAATCCTCAAATGAATCCTGAAAATGAATCCTAAAATAATTAATGATGAATCTTACAATTAATTCTAAAATTAATCCTGAAACAGATCTCTACCTGTTCACTAGCGTTCGTCAGCTGTTCATCAAAGTTCACAAGCTGTTCTGCCAAAGTTCAAGAGCTGTTTGTCTATTATCCCAAGCTGTTCGCACATGTACGCTACCATTTGGGTCATGACGGCAAGATATTCGCCTATGTTAGCTACTGCTTCGCCCATGATGGCAAGCTGTTTGCCAATGTTCGTTACCACTTCGGTCATGACAGCAAGCTGTTCGCCTATGTTCGCTACCGCATCGCTCATGATGGGGAGCTGTTCGCTAGTGACTGCGACTACTTCGTCCATTGTAACAAGCTGATCGCTGATCTTGGTAAGTACTTCTGTCCACCTTACTTGTGTTTCAATGTTCACAACTCACATTACTCGTATACACCACTATAATAAGTAGGGAGGGACGGGTTTGATCGTTAGTTTGTTTGAGGGTACAGAAGGAATAACTCATATCTTCTAGAGGTGAACATGGAAAATACATCCATGTATGAGGGCACTGCACTAGTATTTTAGAGTCGTAAGATGCCGACAGCTTCTTGTAGAGAGAAATCTTCAACTAGAGAGATATCATCGTTTTCTTATGGCGAGATGACTTAGTTGACGAATTCCCTTTCTGATTCTTGGGGTGAAACATCTACAACTGATGAACAGTATGACTTCTTCAGACGAAACAGCTGTCATTGGAGAGATGCTATCAGTTTCTTGGGCTGAGTCAGCAACATCACCGTAGCTACCACTATTCCTTACACTGAGCTGGTGGATACATAGACAATTTCAACAATAGTTTATTCGGGTGACTTCTACAGCAACTGAGTCAGCAGTATTTATTCACGAGTCATATCCTGAGCTAATTGTATCATCCGCGCTTGTAGAAAGTTGCCATAAGTGTCGATTCTGTGACAAGAACTTCAACCATCTCTGAAAAGCCCATCGACATGAAGCTTGCTGTAAATTGAATGAAAAATGTGTGTCTTAAATGTGCGGAAAACGTGAATCGCTGTTTGTGCGACAAGGCAATTTGAAAAGAAATGCAAAGGCCTCATTCCCCTACATGTGATCCAGTAGTTTGAGAAATTGCAAACATATTTTGTAGGTAGTTTTATACCTGACGAAGTGAAAATTTATTCAGCACCATCAGTGAATACTATTACGGAAACTGCGAGAAGACATTTGCATTTGCTCATTTTGCAAGAAGGCAAACTAGCAATACGTGCACGATGAACTAATTTTGTATAGTAAATCGTTATGATAACTGCAATCGAGTCTATGCTCGTACTGACAATTTAAATATACATACGAAAATATGTAAAGAGAAACTTGATTTGATTACTTTATAAGCTTGAGGTGTGCTAGACACTTCGACAAAGAGAGATGAAGGAATTGTGACAACACAAACCATGTCCGACCGATACATAAGGAATCTAGAAAATTCCTTTACATTAAAGCACCCCTGACAACACTTCAACATGACTTTCAATAAAAGTTGTCATTCCGACGTCACGAGACCAGAAAAAAATTTACAACGAAGACAGGCTGGACATATTTAACACTGGGATGATACAAGTGTGGGCAAACAACCAAGGTCAAATCTGTCGAGAAGCATACTGCAACCATGTAAGCATTTGTACTGGTTGGCAAGCAAGCATTTAAAATGTATGAACATGCCAAACGCTAATGGTTTCACTTTCCGAGGTATGCCGAAGAGTATGTTTCTTCGAACTTTGCAGGTTCTGCCAAAGGTGTTTGCATATTTCTCGACAGTATTAAAGAAAATTTAATGCGACAGTTAACAGAGGAACTATACATTTGTGGTGCTCTAAAATTGGCCTTCAACATATGGTTGGAACGCTGCAGTAGTAATCCTGAGCCATATTCTTATCAAAGCAGAAAATAAGTTTTTCAAGACAGATAATGTTCACATGTATAACACTGACGAAATAGAATATTGCGTGAATGAAAGTATAGAGAAACTTAGTCACGAGGAAGAAGATATAGTTTAAAATGGTTCGGGCTGGACACTAGATTTTGATGATCATTTAAACCTTAGAACAAATGTATTCGGCGCATTTCAGAAATAAATTTTGAACATATTATTTCCTTCTTTATCCTGATTAGAAGATGGAAGTCGTGCGATACATCGTCTTTGATGTAAACATGTTCAAGTATTCCAGTTTTTTTGTTTATGTTGTAGTATGTAGTTTATATGTAAATTTATTCGTTTGGAAAAAAATCTGTTATATTCTTATATATGTGTATTATTGCATCTTAATTATAATTTAAAGTACTGTAAATTTTAAACTGAAGAAATTTACATATTTTCATTAATTTGACATACAAATAAACTATGGTGTGTTCTAGTGTAAAAATTAAATATGTATGTCGGAGATGGACTGTGTTTAGGTCTAGATACGTTTGCAATTATATGGGAGTTTATTTAAACTTGCATCATGTGCAGACCTCTCGAGACAAGGGAGAGGAATATAATAATAAGTGCTGATGGTAGGAAGGGGAGGGGACTTATTTCGAACAGTTTATGACATACCTGAGTGTGGCTGCGCTTGGCCGGGTATGAGGGAAAGGGGAAAGGAAAAGTCAATTGAATGACATGTTCTGAATAGAGGGAAGAGGAGCTGGGATAGGTTCTAACACGTGCCTTAGGACTAAGGGGAAGAGGGGAGATGAGAAAGACAACGTCAATCCATGGTAATGTATTGATAGGAGGGAAGGTGGGTCGGGTTTTTTTCACACGAATGTCATTCATGGATAATATAGAAGAGGAAGAGGCAATACAAAACTGTACTCACATCTTTGCTGCATTTGGTAGGTGTCGGGTACTGTCACATTTTCTCATTTGTTATGACGGGTATAGAAAAATTTGCCGCCACAATGGAAATATGAGCACTGGATAAACGAAATACAGAAAAGTCAAGTAAGCTTTCTATGTAGTGTATGTGTACCAAGTTTGATGACATTCAGAAAAATGTTTCCCTAGATATAACATATTATACTATAGTAATAAACAAAGCCTCAAATTTAAAAAATACAAAACTACTATGATCAACAATGTCAGCTTAGTATGTGACATAAAAAAAATAAGCTATGTACACACAAATATGTATAGTCCATAAGCGTGCGTATATACATAACCCACGTCCATAAGCGTGCGTATATACATAACCCACACATGTATATATATGTGTGTATATAAATAGCCTCGGCTACATATATACACGTGCGTATATACATAGCCCATATATATATATATATATATATATATATATATATATACACACACACACACACACACACATATATGAGTTTTCCAGTTTGGTGGAATTCGATGAAATATTCTCTCAGACATGGCGTACTATGATTGAAATATAAAAATGACTACCATTTCGAAATTATGTATGATGCATGAACGAAATTCGTAAAAGTCAGTTCAGCTTACTAGGTTCTTGACGATTACAAAGTTTGATGAAATTCTAAGAAACGACACCTTATATTCATAACTGTTAAAATGGCCGCCATTTTGAAAATATTAACAGGACTTAAACGTTATGTTCAAAGGTAATGTTAGATTACTAAGTCCTGTATAAATAATATACAGGATGATTCGATTCTGTTCCCTGGTTTTTTAAATTGTGATACATGGATACACACACCTACACTCACCTAGTCACATACACAGTCACACGTACAGGCACACAGACAGGAAGATGATTTAAAAACCCACTTTTTTGTTCAGCAAGTAGGTTAAAAACGCACCTAGTATAGCCTACTATTTATATGAAACTGTACCGCAGCCACCATGTGTGCCGATTCACAAGTGCAGAATGCCAATGGCAAGACACAAAGCAAATTATAACTATTGTTTCATGGACAGGCAACATAGCTGAAAACAGCATTTTACGATTACATCTTCCCAATGTCAAAGTATACTAACTCGTCTCGTTATCAGCTAGAGTGTAATATAGTACTGCACTAACATTTTCTTCTGATTTCTTACCATACTGTCACAGCTTAAAGCCAACACAAAATGTATTTAGAGTGAAGCTTACACGATTAGTAAGTGCCAGGATGTCGTTGCATAATACAATTTCTTGAACAATGTAAATGTCGTTCGCATTGTTTGCACTTGCCCTCTCGCTACTTCAACTATAACTTCCATAATAATACAACTTCTCGTATTGTCTGCTCGCCAGTAGTACATACGAGGGTTAATTTTTTGTCAACGTCCGATCGGCTGTAATAAAGAAACGGGAATGAACTAGGAAATTATTTTAATGTCAAAAGAAACGTACATCTTTACACTATTGTTCCACATAATCACCGTGTAGATTTAGGCATTTGTCGTACCGATGCACCAGCTTACCGATATCCTCTGCAAAGAATGATGCCTCCTGCCTATTCAGGCACATTTTAACAGTGTCCTGCAGTTTATCATGGGTGTTGAAGAGTCGTCCTCCAAGCTACTTCAACGTGGGGAAAAGGTGGAAGTCACTCGGTGCTAAATCCGGGCTGTAAGGAGGATATCGGCAAGCTGGTGCATCGGTACCACAAATGCCTCACTCTGCACGGTGATTATGTGGGAAAATAGTGTAAAGTTGTACTGTGCTGTTCAGAATAAATGAGCGCACACGTGGAGCCCAAAATAATTCAAAGTCTCGTTCGGGTATGTTCGGCATGTTCCGCAGATGCTCTAAGTTTAAGGCGCCTAGGACTGGTTGTGAATTGAGGCGCGCGATGCAGTTCGTAAAATAAAACTCCTTGATGGAAAAAGCACAAAACTCACATAGTTAAAACTGTTGGTTTGCAGTTCATTTCGTTGCATTCATTTAACAGTAATTTCAGAACTGTAGACATATTGTCGAACTCAATAAACGAAGTATGTATACAAAACAGTGTATTATTTCATGCTGGTCATTGAAAAAGCAAATCAGTTCCTTCTCTTTCTAAAGATAATTTATAGGTTACAGGTTCAAGAGCAATGTTACTGAAAGGGAACGTGAGTTGATCTTGGGTCCTGAGCACGTCTCGAAACATAGCGAAAGTTAAATAAATGTGGCATACCACTGACAGATTTAAAAATTTTTAATGTTATTATATATTATCTACTATCATATTATATATTCATGTTCCACAAATTGACATTTTTGTATTAAAAGTCAGCGCTTATACATTACGATTAAAAAGTGATATGTTTGAGAGTGGCATTATAAGACAGCGTCAAAAATAGAATCCTGACTAGGTCATTGTCAAAAGAATCTTTGCTATCTCCATATCAGCATATTTTCCGTCAGAAATGCACCTCAATTATAAAACTATGCAATCAGAAAAACTAAAATATATTCATAAAGTATATATTTAACTCCCTAGTTAGTTCTCTAACTGCTGGATTGTTAAAACGGTGAGAAATCATAGACATATTGCGTGACAGTGTTTTATTAGATGTCATTCACAGTTTAATGTGTAATATCCAATTTAAAGTATCCTTCTCTGACTTTACGCAATGAAGTCAAACATATTACTCTGCTTACTTTATTAGAACTAATTGGAGAGACCAAGAAAGTACGCAATTTCAGTTAACTGCACTTTTCATTGCGCAGTTGTTATGTGCTGCAGCCTAAATGGTCTGTAAGTTATACGATATTGGGTAACAATATTGGTTTTCCTGTTTCTTTTAGGATGTTAGAGTTTACTTCCTTTGTTCGGTGTTATGATAGAACCAGCGGAAGATAAAAAAAACTGTTTCAGCTTATATTGGCATCTTATAAATTCGTAACACTTTAGGTTTGTCTTCGTAATATGTTTCATGGTTGGTTTTATTGAACATTAGTTTTGGTCCGACAAAGTAACATTACAGTGCTGTGAGAGAATACACGTAGTGTAGTAAAACTATCGAAAACAATTTAATATTACAGACTGCAAGAAATGTTAAATGTAGACTGTTTTCGCACATATATGCAGTGAACGTTCCTAAAAGCGACGGAGAAGTATTTTTTTCCTTATTACTGGCCCACGACTATGCAGCTCCTGGGCCAAGAGTACATAATATATATTATTATGTTACAGGTATCAATGTGACATACGAAACTTATCATGGGACCATGGTGTAGAGACAATTCTTTCAGACCATTTGGACGAACACAAATTCACACGCAGCCTGACCTGGGAAGACGGAGAAGTAAAAGGAGGGAATGCCGGCTGAACGTGTTACAGGAAAACGACGTAAGGACACAACACAGAATGAGTAGCTCGGATTGACAGACAATCGTGTACTTTAAATACTCGCCAGTGTTTCGCTTATCACTCCATTGTACTCATGCTTCAAAAAACGTAATACAGCTCTGATCAGGCAGAGCTCTTAGTAGAGAAGTGCGAACGATTCCTGCTCGTCGATAGTATTTTGAAATATATTTTTAACGGGAGTAATCTATTATGAAACTTAAATACGTATTACATAAATTGTAACCCCATCTGAAAATAAAAACTACAATGCTGGATATTAATGTCTCAAGTCACTTAACTCACACATGTAGCATAAAATATTGTTTTAGGTTTGTAATATCTTATGTTAATTCCAGGAGGGGACCACAGAAACAGCTTCATGCGCTCCATTGTTACTTTTCTAAGAAAAATTTAATATGGTAAATGTTTTGCAATTTTTAAACGACTTACATTGCATAACAGAAAATGTCGAGCAATAGAAAAAATAGAGCTGCAGCTTATATTATATTAGAATCGGTTAAATATATTTTTTTTTGTTATTTCCCCGAACAAAAAACAACTTCGGTTCATAAAGTCCAAGTTAATAATAAAATTACTTTAAAAATGAAATATCTATTTCCGGGCCTCATAGTTGTTGAACAACAACACATGTCGGTAGAACTGTAGAATGAAACTCGTGTATAACTTGTTTCCCTCTGGTCGTACTTGCTTTTCAGATTGTCTGCCTTGATATTTTATAAACTACGTTTCATTCTCAATAATTAAGTTATCTTATAAAATATAAAACTTGTATAGTTTTTTTTAGGAACTTAACGTTATCATCATTCCATCGCAAGCATCTCAATATCTCTACTGGTTATAATAAGTATTATCTGCTGATATAAAATTAATTTTATCTTTTCATCCGGTTAGGTGTCAAATTTAGAAAATTCTTAATTTCACGTCTTAAATATTTAGTATACGTAATTATCCACGTGAAGTAAAAAATCATGATGATAGCCCGTTCAGTCGAAGCAAAATCAATCATTCATTTAAAAAACACATATCACACCTGTACAGTACTGACAGCTCCTAAGAGAGTTAATTTCGAAAAAAAACTTTAATTAAATTTTAAAGTCCTTTAATGGTGTATCTTGGGCGCGATAAAAACGTCAATACCTGTTGGATTCAAGCTATATCGACGAATAATT
>PNEQ01132040.1:37294-73402 GCA_003012365.1 Medauroidea extradentata
ATATATATATATATATATATATATATATATATATATATATATATATATATATATTCGATTTTGAATCGAAAAAAAATTATTCTACCTTTTTATCTCTTTAAAGATAAATTCAAAAACATTTTTAAATTATATAATATATGTGTATAAATACGTAAGCATCAACCTATAGCTAAGTGCATTTCGATACCTGGAATGGTTAGTTAGAAGTGGAAAAATAATCGGAAACATATTTATCGTATTTTCATCCCCTTAATTATGAAAATTCGGATCGTCTTGGAGTCCTGTCTTAGTCATATGTATACGTAACAAATTGTAATAGAACTCGTGAAGGTATTCCATTGTATTCGAGCTGTATAGACGATTAATACAAAACACATTTCACCTCTTTTTACTATTTGGGAGTCGAATTTCGAAACATCGAAAAACTCCTTTTTGGATATTTATGTAAGCAACAATTGAATGTAAGATCCAACTCGTTATCTCGAAGGATTCGATAGATAGCGGTTATTAATGGGAAACACATTTAAGGTCTTTTCACCCACTTAAATGTTGAATTTCGAAGAACCGCGATGATAGGCCGTCGGGTGCGATTTCTATCGATGTCTCTTCGAAAATATATTTAATCCCTTTTCAGCCCCCCCCCCCCTTTTTTCAGGTCGAATTTTGAAAAATCACTTCTCTGTGCTCGCCTACGACCTGAAGGGAAACCACGCAAAATTTTTGACGATTCTAGGTCCGGTGGCTTTGGCTGCAGTTTGATATGTCTGTCAGTCAGTGTTTTCTTTTGATAGACTCGGTATAGGTCTATTTGAACCCAGTCGTTCACTCAGAAGCCCGTTCCACCGCTTGCTGCGTGCTGTAGCCACATCGCAAAGTAGGCCTTCTAGGTCCCCACTCATTCAACATTCACTAGCAGTGCTCCTGCTCCTGCGGCTTTGCTCACATGTCTTTTTTTCGTAGCATATAATATTTACTTTCACTGAAGTCTCTTTGTACACCAGTGAAGTAGTTCAGTCGTCAAGTGTTAGAATGACAAATCTGCTAGTTGAGTTAGCCTGCAGTAGGATAAGTAGCTATAACTGTCCACGCGAATAACAGCCTTAAGTTTGTCCCTGCCACTTACAGCGATTTTGCCTAGGTTTTATTTATAGTCACATAAATGTTGACGTTGTGTGGTAATTACAGACACTTTGACATTATAGGGTAATCGAATGAAATACGTAGTTTACGTGGTGCTTAGACCGATTTTCCCCTAGCAACCAACAACTGTGCCACAAAATGTCCAAGTTATTCATAAAATTACCTTAAAGTATAAAATATTTATTTCCTTGGCTCATAGATGTTGAGCAACGGCACGTGTCAGTAGAACTGTTGAATGAAACTCCTGTATAACTTGCTTGTCGTATCGCCTGCCTTGAATGTTTAAAAATCAGGTTTTCTTCTCAATAATATAGTTATCTTAAAAAGATTAAAAACTTGCATTCCTTTTTTTAGGTATTTAACGTAACGATCATTCTGTTGCGAACATCTCAATATATCTACTGGTTACAATAAATATCATCGACTGATAGAAAACACATTTTATTCTTATTAACATCTTTAGGTGTAGAATTTAGACAAATCTTCATTTCTTATTTTAAGTAATTGTACAAGTATCCAAGTGAAGTGAAAATTGTGACGATAGCCTGTTCAATCGAAGCAAAATCGATCATACCTTAAAAATAACATGTCATTCTTATGCAGTACTGAAAGTTCAAATGTTCAAAAATCTTAAAACATTTTTGCGGCCATTTATCTAATCTCATCATCCCAAAGTAAAAATGAACTGAATATGTCGATAGTTTCTACATTATCTATATAAATAAATATATATAAGATTTATCTAAAACACTGAAATTATAAAATTCTTTGAATCACATTTTAGACTACTATACTGGTGTCTTCTGGACGTGAAAAACACAATAGCCCGCTAGGTTCAAGATATATCGATGATTAATTGAAAACACTTTTGATCACTTTTCAACCATTTGCACATCCAAAGAGCAATTCGACATCTCAATATGTTTGATAGATATGGAAGAATAATCAAAAATACTTTTCCCGTATTTTCACACCCTTAATAATCAAATTTTGAAACGTCTTGGATTCCTGTGTTAGGCATTTGTATACGTAACTGATTGAAGTAAAATTCTCGACGTAGCCAATTTGATTCGAGCTGTACAGACGGGTAATGAAAACACATTTCCCTTCTTGTTACTCTTCAGGAGTCGAATTTTGAAAACTTTAAACATTTCCTTTTGGTTATTCACATGAGCGTTATTTTAAAGAATGAAGCAACTATGTATCCTTAAGATTTCGGTAGATATCGATAAACACATGCCAGGTCTTTTCGCCCTCTTAAAGGTTGAATTTCAAAAACTCTTAAATTGGCTAATATGCTGTATTTGTGATTGACCCATTGAAGTAAAAGTTATGATGATAGGCCATCTGATTCAAGCTATGTAGACGAATGTTATGAAACCGATACAGGTGTTGTGTATAAACTTAAGCATTTCTGTTTTATTTATTAATATAACGGGGAAAAATTTTATATTTGTGTACTCTATATAAAATAATGATGTTTGCATTAAAATAAAAGAAAGAATAGTCAACTTTTTGTAAAATGCAAGTATAATACACAACGTCAGTAAACGCCTTTAAAAACACTGTTACCCACTGTGTTACTAGCACGAATCTAGTCGTATAATAAACAATTCGTCCAAGATTAATGTAACATGCGTGATTACAAACACATTTCTCGCGTAAATATATATTTGGATTGATGCTATTTATAAATACTATTAAGAAATATCAATATCATATTTATATTTATTCCTGTGATTTATGTTTTTTCTTGTTATGTTTGTATCTACCTTACTGTTTTTTCCCATCATTTTACCAACAAATATAAATAGTGAATAAAAGCATGTAATTTGAAAAAAAGCAAAGCAGAAAGTTACTACAGACGAAACAAGTTTGTCTTGCATTCTGTGGAAACACTTTCGGGACTAGACAGTTTGTAAGTCCGTGTAACCGCGCCCTGTAAAATAATAGAGATACTTTAAAAAATACTCTAATGACCTATCCTAGTATGCATATGCGCAGATATTTCTGAATACTGACTTAGTGACCTATTTTAACATGAAAGAGTCAAATGGGCCACAAAGAAGAACATTCCTTGTAAGCAGTATATTCGCAGCACACTGATATACAATGACTACAACTGCTTCAAACAACTTACATTTCTACATTTTTCGAGCTGTTAAACGGAGTCCGGATAGTTTCGTACCAATTTGAATTTAAATCTTGTATGGCGTCCGTCATTATCTTCAAGATACTAAACATTGCAAACATAGTTTTGAAAATGTCTATAATGTGGCTTAATACGTCTCCAATTAGGCGGCTTTATGTTGAAATAACTGGACATAAACTAACTAATATACAGGCTAATATATGAATTTTATAAAGAATTTCCCACAAAAAATCAGTTGGCCGACACCCCTTCATCTTTAATAGTTGCACGCTGCACAACAATATTCTTGCATGTAGGCTCACTTGTTTGCGTATGCAGACAGTATCACATTAGATTTCTCTGTTCCCCCTATAAAAATACGCAACCATGAATGCGTGACTTGGAAAGGCCCAAAACTGACCTAATTAACGTAGCAACGCGCATGTGTTCCAAATCTTCATAATCTAGTCAAAAATTTAATATACTTTAACGCCAACGATTACGCAAAGTATCTGGGTCAGTAATTATCAAGTTTCTTTGCTCCTGATATTTGAAGGAAGAACTTTATTCTCTTTATAATTATGTATAACACCACATGAGCAGCTACTGGTATTTTTCACGACATGATTTTAGCAACACTTAGTTTTAATGCATTATGTGCATTTCAGGAGCTTTGCTTCGTGGTTATTGACAGCGTTCTTTGTGCAGAGGCGACGCATATTTGACTGAGCCAATCAGATCAAGGTTACTGGGACACCACACGCCTGTGATTTGCTGGTAGAATCCCAAAACGTTGATAGTTGAAAATATCGAACAATTGACCAAGAAGTTTTGGTGCACGCGTGCACATAAGTCGTTGAAACATATTGTAGCTCCAATTTTTTTTTTGCGACAGCTAGCGATCTTTTATATGGAACAGAAATAATTGTTTAATCAACAGAAACTTAAAAACGTTGCATTGTCTCTATCATGTTATGATCAGATTGGCATTGTTATTATTATTGTTATGCCAGTAAAGTGAGAAGCTTGGTTGCAATTAGGTTTGCTATTTGTCTGTACTTCATTTTTTTCTGAGACGAAATCAGTTTTGGATTACAAGTTATATGACAAAGCCACACACAAATTGACGTCATACGTCGACAGTGAGGTCATTAGAGAAGGAACACAAAACAACTTACGTGACAGAGACTAAGGGAGGCATTTGTAAAAAAAAAAAACATTATTTGCATGGAGTCACCTTGGGGAACCATGTAGAAACCCTATGTCAGGATGCGTGGACCGGGGATCGAAACCGTATCCTCCCGAATTCCAGTTCAATATGTTACCTATGCGCCACTTCACTCGGTGGAAACCTTGAATATGGCGCATAGGGAAGACAAAATAACTGGTTGGCAATATTTAATTGTATATCTATCACCACGGTGTTACCCGTTGAATTATGTTTCCTTATAGGACTATTATATATTATTGAAAGCTAGCCGAACAATATGGCTTTCAACTTTCATTCTAGAGGATACGGGTTCGGTTCTAAGTCTGGCCATCCTGACTACAGCTTTCAATTTATTTCGATTTATATTTCTAGAATTTACGTCTCGTTAACAGCGTGATTAATAGAGATGGTTGTAAGTATTTTTGTATTCCATTAAATCTAAATAACACCCGGGACTTGAATCCAGAACCTCTCACCCCGAAAGCTGGCGCGCCACCGAGTTCGGCTCGGCTTTCAATGGTTTCCCGATATCACTCCAGGCAAATGTCGGGAAGATTCATTAACAAATGCCGTGGCCGTTCCCTTCTACTATATCTACTTAAAGTGTTCTACTAACTCCATTTGGCTCTTCAAGAAGTTTTGAATACAATTTAAATAGCAAGTAGCAAGAAAATTAATTAGGAAACGTGTCGAATTATAGAAGAATAATATACATTTCATACTTCAGTGTAAATTAACAAAACTTGCAAAGCGATATATGTAATTCTTCCTCTTACTTAGACGACAGGGTAGTCACGAAGCATTTCGCAACATACCCAATCAAATGCCCTCGTTTTGGTGGGACAATTTCGTGGTCAGCACGGACGGTCAATAAAAGAGCGACTGTATCGCGCGGGCTTCCAAATTCACCGTGATAGGCAACTTACGTGCGCTGCGTGTTTGCCTAGGAACACAGGCGTTACAGCCGATTATACGCGAAGTGGACTTCGTTTTTCAACTGCTCATTTATTCTGAATATCACTGTACGTTTATTTTCACTTTAAAATATTTTCTTAATTCATTTCCGTTTTATTTTATTACAGATTATTGGAGGTTGGAAATAAAATAACCTCGTACATTGCATGAAGTTATGTGGCGCTAAGCGTGTTTAATTATATACTCATTTAAAAAAAGTCGTACCACAGCTTTTAAAATTTAAGATAATAAGTTTTTCATCTTAAGGCGTGATGATTTGCTACGATATATCCAACACGCAGAACACTTTACATCCAGAGGATACACACAATGATTACCAAAGCTTATGTGAAGAACTGGAATATTTGTTAGACAAATTGTGTGTTTACTGAGCAACAACTACTCTCACTTCTCACAACGCAAAATTGTGAAGATAACACAGATGGTGTTTCAGTTTTGTTAGTATAACACATAATACGCAGGTAGAAACTAAACGGTAATATATTGGGAAGTGTCACAGTCCGTAAAACAAATACAAGTACTAATGCTTCAGTTCTGTAAAGTTATATATTACACCTGCATTCTATCAGTTCTCCTATTATTGGAATTAATTTTAGTATGCACTCCTATACACATCCTTGATTTTTTTATTCTAATATTAAAACTATGCGTTCTCATTTATTTCCCAGAGGAGATTCAGGCCAGGTGCTCTTCTATCAGCGACAACCATCGATTCATCTTCGCGGACTGACCTACATCTGCCAGCGTTGCATTGTGGGGCGGGTGGGGTAAGGCGGGAGATAATCGATGTCCCCGCCAGCCATGTTCCTTTGTCAGGCTTAGCGTGGCTATAGCCCCTTCTCTGTGACTGCTGTCCACTTAGAAAATAAAAATAGAACGCATTGATACACACATTTTAGGTCCATGTCTGACGTTATATGTAGATCGGAATGCAAGTGATTGGGGGCTGAACGTCACTTCAACAGGAATGTAAATAATAATTAGCACTAGAGGCAGCTAAGCTCCTCAGCATGTACGCACTACAGAGCTAGTGTCAGTTTCCAAGTTAACGAAATACTGCCATCGCACAATTTCAGTCTTCAGTAGCCATAAAACAATACAACATAAAGACTTTTATCAGCTTGTATTTATCCTACATTCAACTTCCTAACATAATTCTTTGGAAGCACTCTTGCAGAATATTTTTATAAGTAGATTTAATCAAATCCACTGTTTCCCAACGAACCTTTACGTACGTTATGCAATAGTAAAAGCAAATATATGCTGTTAATCGGTACATTTTAAAGCCGTTCATCTGGGTCAGATAGGAATGTAATGATTACAACAGTAACCAGATAACCTGGCTGATTTACGTATTACGTATTTCTACAGCAGAAATTCAATACGTCGTTTTACACATGTTCTACGGTAAAATTTTAACATGGATAATTCTTTTACGAAATGTTTCATTAAAATAAATGTTAACTGCTTTATACTTTGGATAAACACGCCTATACATTGATTGGAATAAGATCGCACAGTGACAATATTTCAAAATATTCCTAACGCCGTAGCTATACGAAACAGTACAATTAATAAGGAATAGGTTCTGAAACTGCAAAAATATGTTTAAAATAGGCTACCTACAAAACATTTAAGAATAAAAAACAAATGTTAACATAAATTCATACACAACGTCAAGACAGAAAACTCATATATATGATGAGGCACATAACGTGTTACAGAGCAATAGCACTCAAAGTAGTGAACATATCCACAAATGTTTCAGACAAAATTTTCAGTGTTCGAGAAGGCCGTCATACTGGCCCACCCCATTTTTTTAATCGGCGGAGACGCTGATACTACGTCAAGGTCAACTCCATACACATATATTTATTTTACAACAGAACCACACCAAGTGTCGGCCACGATGGTGCTATGGTTACTCTATGGGCTGATATTGAAAAACTTAAGTGAGTTCAATTATCTTTCGAGTATGTATAATATTGTTTCTCAGATTTTGCTATCCAGATTTAATATATTGTATAATTGATAGTATTTTGTATTTCATTATGGATGTTAGGTTCATATGCAATAAATAAACTTATATAGCAAAGAATACTTCTGGGCTATTGTGTGGTTTTGGTTTAGCATACCGCAAAAATTTTTATTTATGTTGTATATCATTATAACATAAATCTACTGCAGTACTATTTACCACTAATGAAGTGTTCATCACGTTATATGTGAAGTAACGGGTAATTCAACAAGCACAAAATAAACACTTTTAGCCTAAATGCAAATTCAACCATATATATTTTTAATGTAGGTACATTATCCTACTACATCACATTAAAAAGTAACTTCCGCGATTAGAATTAAATTTAAATCGCGGTTTACTCCGCGCAAACATGCCATTTCAGACATCGTATTAATGTGGTTGCGGAAATGGAAAACATATGGTTTAAAAATATTAATAAAACATTTTTCCATCAGACACTTGTAAAACTATCTACTAGTATTATATTAAAAAATACATGACATACTTGAGTTTTGAACCTTGACCCTTTAAAACAGCAACAAGTACCGAAACCAATACGCTACACTTAACCAAACGATTGCTATGCTAGCTTAAGCATTTATATGACATGTGCTGGCCGTCATGGCTTGTGACGTGGACAAATCGAAATATGTTTTCGGTCGCCTGATACTTCTCCGAACTTTGCTTGCATCCCATTCCTAAACTACAGTGTATAGAAGAAGAATTCTTTTGCTATCTTCATATTTCTTCATTGTTAACAATATGGCATACATTTCAACGTATTTAAAATTTCATTCAAGGGGTCCATTAACAAACTTACATGCAATAGTTATCTGGCGTGTTATTTTATGGATACTAAAAATAACAGTTATAATCGTCTTCATTATGATATTTATTCACTAATATTCTTTCCAAGCTACAGTTGATTCGATGTTTTTAGAATATATGCTGTATATTTCATGAAACAGTTGTTATTTTGTGCACCTAGTGTCTCCAGGGCTGAGTGACATGACATTACCTTCGACATGACCCGATGCTGGACTGAGACTACGTAGTAACAGTGTTGACCATGGGTTGTATTACGTGACTGGCGCTAGTGTCTCCAGGTTTGAGTAACATGATATTAACTTCGACACGGCCCGATGCTGGACTGAGACTACATAGTAACAGTGTTGACCACGGGTTGTATTACGCGACTGGCGCAAGTGTCTCCAGGTCTGAGTAACATGATATTACCTTCGACATGGCCCGATGCTGGACTGAGACTACGTAGTAACAGTGTTGACCACGGGTTGTATTACGTGACTGTCGCTGGTGTCGCCAGGGCTGAGTACAATGGCCTTTTCTTCGACATGGCCCATATGCGACATATTGGAAAATGCCTTGCGCGGCTTGTATATCCCCGCTCAACGCGCTCAAGTCGGGTGTCTGGTGTTTCAGTATGACATGTAATGGCACACAGACTTATTAAAAGTGAAATCGCTGATATGTCAATTTAAACAGGCACTTGGACACTGTTAATGGCAAATATTACATGGTAGTCGACTATTAATGTAGTGTGCCTGATGAGAATTTACACCTTACAGATACCAAAACCCCAAGATTGGAATACACTTCCACCTGCCAGAAATTGTAATAATGGATCATCTTCACATAAAAGATTTGGCCGAGAAACTGAAGACCGGACAAGTTAAAGACGTCTGGTGTCAGAAGATTTTAGAAATTTTTGGCCAAGGAACGACTGCAAAGAGGATCAAGCTTTCATATTGCACCGACAAAGATTGTTTATTGTTCCACCCTTCCGCAAAACATGAAATAGTCGAGGATGAGTGGAAACATATGATACTGTGTGGCTACCCATATATCTCTTAGCCATGTTTGCGCCAACAAATTCTGCGACACTTTAAGGCGACAGTTTTATTATCCTAGACAGAAATATTGAAATATTGATATGGAGGAATGTCCTGGTTAGAAATTGTCCGCAACCTACGAGATCTGCGATTACTTGGAAGTTAAAGTTTCTAGGAGCGTTCACTTCGTAGACGCGAAGTAGAAATTTAAGGAGGACTCTCGTCGAGACCGCCACGAAGCGTGGTAGGGCCGCGGGGTCACCACGGGCGTTCGTGGGAGGCCGCGGATAAAACTGAACTCTTGCCGCGGCTGCCCTGAAATGTGGTCATGCAACGATGTGTGGTCGTGCTTTGGAGTCGTCGCGTGCCCGCGAATTTATTTACTTCTGCCGTGGTCGCCACGAAGTTTTGAAGAGTCCGGTGTTACCACAATCGAGTGACGCGGGAGTGCGCACTTTAACTGTGAGAGAGAACCTAAGTGCGATATTTCGGGTAGAAAATGCATCTAGTATATCATCTCTCGTGGGTCTGACGAATCAAGGTCGGAGTTTTTGAAATATTCGAATAATGGCATTTAACAGTACACTGGATTTACACCCACTAATAAGTTACTGGGATTATAATCATAATAATCTAGTCAAACACAAGTGGTTTCTAAACTGGAGAAACCCAGTCTATGGAAATTAATAACTGATATATTGTGGATAAGGATGTGTGTGTGTGTGTGTATGTTGGCTTTTACACTTGACATGTTATAATTCTTGGATTAACGACACTAGGTACACTTTAATATAACCGCTTGTTGCTTTATATGTACGAAATAAATGAAATATGGGTTATCACTTACTGTATTTCAATCACAATCATTCCTAAATTCTGCACAAGGTTGGTATTAACAATTGAAATACTCGGAGCAGACAGTACACGTTTGCTTTATGTATGAAATACAGATTATAAAGGTTCTGACTTATTATATACTTATTTCATACACAGCCATTCCTAAATTCTGGACAAGGTTGGTATTTACAATTGAATTACTTGGATCAGACAGTAAACATAGTATTAAATACATGTTTGCTTTACACATTTTATGCTCTATCCCTTCTCAATGCTATTTACAAACTGAGGCATTACTGCGAGGGCACATAATTTGTAGAGCTTTAGTTACCTAACACTTAGCTGTTGCAATATTTATAGAAAAATGGTCATATATTCATGCATGGAGTACCAAACTATATGACGTTATTCGGCAAGTTTACAAGCCAGCCGTTTTCAGTAAATATGGCACAGAGATATATTATTGATTCGTACTAACAGACCGAACAAGTTGATTGTTAAATAAATATGTGCTTGATAGAACACGTTTTCTTACAATCTGTAGTATGTTGGTCGCTGTTTTATAAATAATGCATGATTTAATAAAACCATGTATTTAGTAAATATCTATTGTAATTATACATGTAATACGTAATATTTTGATCTTCTAATAACGGAAATTATGTAATGAATGTTGCTGTGGCTGACAATTGGGTGTTGGTGGAGTATATCTTTTAGTGGGAGTATTTTATTTTACTGTGGATATTTAGTAACTTGCTGCAATATGTTGTTTCCTTCTTCTCTATGTTGTCCAATTAACATATTACAGTTTTCTGACCTGTTGGGGGTCGTTAACAGTTGGGTCGAAAGTGGCTGCTTTAATTCGTCGATGTGACTTACTCTAGCCTTGAGAATTTGACGTGTTTGAACAGTTGTGCAGATATTTTAGCACTCCTCTCAAAACATACACTTGCAGATGTATTTTGTTTTAGAGTCAATAGGGAAGTAGATGTTTAAACAAGATGTTACCAGCATAACTGATAAGCCTACTTTTCTCAATGTGGTTTCAAATTAACATCTAAAGTTAATGCCGTTTACGTAATTTACGAATTTTAAATTATATTATTCGTTTAGACACATGATACACGATACGTACTAAAGATAAGTCAGCTTACTGATAAATATGAGGGTAGACAATTTTAATTAACTGGATAAAATATTTCTGAGAAGTATTTATATTATAAGGATAAAAATATAACTTCCGTTTCCAAAATATTGCAGATGCATGAACGAAATATAGAAATGTCAAGTCAGCTTTATATGCCGTATATGTGAACCAAGTTTATGAAATTCTGAAAACAAATTATCCAAATATATTTATTAATATGTTAAAATATAAAGATTGCCGTCATTTTGCAAATATGGAGACATGACGAACGAATAACACTAAAGTAAAGTCAGCTTTGTCACCATTTTAGAAATATGAGCACAGGATGAACGAAATACACAATATTAAAATCAGCATTGTATGTATTATATGTGTACCAAGTAAGGTGAAATTATGAAAAGTACTTCCTAAGATATGTTACATTATGCTAAAAAATTGAAAAGGCAGCCATTGCGAAAATACGAACACAGGACGAACGAAATACAAAAAAGTCTAGTCAGCTTTGTATAGCTATGTGTATCAAGTTTGATAAAATACTTAAAAATTGTTTCCTAAGATATGGGATACTATTCTAAAAATATAAATATTGCCACCATTGTGAAAATATGTACAGAGGATCAACGAAATACACAAAAAGTCAAGTTAGCTTTGTATGTAGTACATGTGTACAAAGTTTGAATAAATTCTGAAAAAGGTTTCCTAACATAACTTATGTATTACTATGCTGAAAATATGAAAATGGCCGCCATTTTGAAAATATGGAAACGTGATGAGCTAAGTAAACAATATTAAACTCAGCTTTGTATGTTTTATATGTGTACCAAGTTATGTGAAGTTATGGAAAATGTTTACGAAATATGTGAAACAATGCTTAAAATATAACAATGACCGCCATTTTGAAAATATCAACACAGGATTAATTAAAAACACAATATTCAAGACAGTTTATATTTAGTATTTGTGAACCAAGTTTAGTGAAGTTCAGAAAAAATATTTCCTAATATTATAATAAAAATATAAAATGGCTGCAATTTTGAAAACATGAACTCGTAGTTTACTAAGTACACAATATTCAACTCAGCTTTGTATGTATTGTACGTGTACTAAGTTTTGTGAAGTTTAGAAAAATATTTCCTTAAATACGTGAAACCATGTTAAAAATAAAAATGGCTGCCATTTTAAGAAACATACACCACGATTAATGAAATATACCAAAGTTTAGTTATATTTGTATGAAATTCGTGTGAACTAAATAAGATAAAATTCTATAAAGTATGGTTCCTTTGATATCTAGCTTGATTTAAAAATGTTAAAACAGCCGCCATTTTGAAAATATGAATAGGCCGTAAACTAAATATATTAAAGTCAAGTCAGTTGTTAGTACTGTGTGTGTACCAAGTTTGACGAAATTCAGTCGACTGTTTAAAAAGTTTTTAAGAGGGATACACACACTCAGCCACACACACACAAAGAGACACAGACGCACAGACAGAAAGGTGATATCATAAGCCTTCTTATTCCTTTGGAAAGTAGACTAAAAATAAATGTACTTATGACGTATGTCAGCAGGAAGTCCTCTGACAGACAAGCGAGTCAAGAGTCCTTGCCGAGGTTTGCAAGCGACCGACGGCTCTCTATGTTATTATCATCGATATTATTAATTATCGGCGGGACTGCTTGCTGCCAAAGTCTGCCCAGTGATAACGTATGGATGCGATACGCACGTAACATATATCAAGTGTGAATTCAGTGACGAAAGGCTGCAGCAGGAAACAATGACAACAGAAATAGGGTAGAGTGATCCAGTGTGTTTCCTTGCTTAGGAGCTGAAGGAGGCGGGACAGTTGGTATATTTAACTTGCTGTGTTGTATAAATTAAATGTAGAAGAAATGTAATGATGCGTTAGCTTGTTGACTTATCAAGAGGGGGGGGGGGTGGACAGAAGTGAATTAGCAAAACAGGAAAGGAAACGATGACACGCGAAAATTATGTGAGGTGTTGTATAGGTGGTTCGGGATGAAGTGAGCAATAAAAAATTACCTCCTAACGTTCTATTTTCAGTCAAGTCGTATCTTTCAGCGCGTAACGGCTAATGACGGGAAATATCTAACCTCTCTGGACACGTCACTTGAAGTTTGCACGTGTAAGATATATTGTGCAGTAGGTAGGTACCGATATAGTTTGACCAAAAAATGCTCATTAAATATATTAAATACAGTTACGTCCAATCCAGTTGATTTTCTTTCAGTATTGTTGTATTTAACCACAAAATGGCCGGAACTACTGTATTGCGAAATTTCGCTGCCAACCATATAAGCAGTGACGGGACTACAGTTAATGTTTAACTGTATGCATTAACGGATAGTGATATTTTTCAAAGGTTAAATTTTTAGTGCTCACTTTATCACGAACGTCCTATAGATGGGATACATGATGTGGTGCTGGTGCGCTGACAGAGCGAAAGGAATAAAGTATGCGAAATTAAGGAGCTGCGATATAAATGTAAGGACAGGATATTGTGATAAATTTACGAATAATCCCGGGAACAGGGTCGTTGGGAAAGGCTGCTGACTTGTGTAAATTATTTTTGACACATCTTTGTGCAGTCAGGTCCGTGTGCGAGAGGACGAGTGATGAATCGTTCCTGTATTACAGGGTATAACTCAAAAGATAATTTATGACACATACTTGCTTTGTTGTTGACTAAATGTTCTAATAAAATGTTTTGGTTACCTTATAAAGATATAGTTGAAAAACGGAAATGTGAAAGCATCTATACATTATACACTAAAAAAGATACAAAATTAATATACAATCAACCCTATGTGCGATTAAATAAAATATGGCCGACTCCATGATGCAAACCCAAAAAATGCCACACTATGTAAAGCTAATAAGTATCTTAATTATTTAAGTCTGTACATAAACAATGCACTTTCTAAAAATAGGTATATTCGCTTTCATGTGAAAACAAATTAATAAATTCAAGACGGCTACCTCCACTTTTAAGATAGTAGCTTTACTTTAAATAACCTAGGGAGAGGACTGTAAGTAAAGTGGGGAGCTGATGAGGTAAGATATGTAGATTGTGAAGTGGTTTGACAAGGTGGCGACACTGTAAAGGCCATGTTGGCTCACTATGTCCTTACATTACCATCGCACAAAATAACTGCACGTCATTTATATGTAAAGATTGAATTCTAAATAATTACGTGATTTTATTTGTTACGTGTTATTAATTTTTAAACATAAATATTGACTTAACGTGTGATTATTTGCAAATCACGTACCGGCAGTTAAGTAGCTTGAAGCTATATTTTTTATTACATAGCTTGTCCCCTTACTGTATGTATGGATGAGAACGTAATGTGTTTCTTTTTTGTGGGTTTTAAGGAAATGCTTGTGTCTACTTTCTGTGTGCTTTACAGAGTGTGCCGAATTATTTCCTTAAGCCGCAATCATAAAATTATTTAAACGACACAGAATATTCCAATATTACAATTCTTGTTTCATATCCGGTTTAGTTTTTTGTACTCTATTTTTATGTTACGTGACTCATTCGTCTATTTTTTGTTAACAGTATTTGTTTTCCGCAATAAGATGGTAAAAACTGTTAAAAGGCCGTTCGGCTAGTATAGTCGAAAATGCGGAAAATGAGATGTGCCAACAATCGCAGATTAAGATTTTGTAGATTTCAAAATCTACAAAAATTATTAACGTGTTAGTTAATATTCTTATTTTTAACACAGTGGCAATATGCATGTTTCTGCGCCATAATTTCGGCTTGGTGTTATTTGTATTTAGGAACTATTATAATAACCTGTTTTGATATTAGCGAGTTGTAGATAGTTACAAAAAATTTGATGTCCATGAAAATTATTTTAAAGTGTACTTCCAAAAAAATTATTTAAACAACATGTTAGATAAGTTACTATGTATCAACGAAGACTGGTGTGATTCAGAGTAAAAGTTCCTTAGATAAGTATTGTTATCAAAAATAGTTAAACTGGTCATAAATGTTTTCATTTGAGCACTAAGTCACCTTATTTTGTACAAAATTCGTAATGGACTTGATGAGTTTCTAAGAAATGGTTTTGTAGATAACACCGTAATAAACATGTAATTAAATAGGTGCTATTTTCAAAACACGAGCATAGCATGAACCGAAAAAAACTAAAAAAAATTGGTCCAATAAACTTACTAAGCACACCGAAGCTGCGAAACTCTGGAAAATGGTGTCTCAGATATCCTGTCTAGTGAAATTATGGTCGTATGACATTGGAAACATAAAAGCCAAGTCAGCGTGATAAATATATGTGGCAAGTTTGAGGTGAGTCTACTGGTTAAAATATTTTTCAGAGGATTTACCAGTCCGACCATTGTTTTTGAAGTAAGAATTTTTTTTCCATTTTAAAACTATGGCCAAGTGGCAATTAATTGGAGGCTAATTAATAAAATACTTTAACATGTTTGTTTAATCTACGTTTTGTTAATAGTTACTCTTGCATGTCCCAGAAGTTCTAAAAACACAAGGCTACTCACGTCGGAGTACGTCTCCAATGACATGGTAGCATAGCTTCCTGCCCGTATTTTTACTGGTCTCTGAGCCCTGCACATCATGACAACCAGTATCATCTTTGATTCTTGGTCATGTTGGTACCACTGCGTGGCCGCTATAACAGCGGCAACTCTCTCACTCTGAAACGCAACGAGATTATATATAAATTAAAATGTTAAAGTAGTATACAATTGTTTTCAAATATTCACAAGTTAGGTTTTCTATGATTAAGAAGTAAATGCTTCGTCCTAAAAACTGATAAGTTCCAACGGTCACATTAACATACAGAGAAGTACAGTATGTGTATATAATTGTAACTAGATTTAATTAGCAAAGATTCACGTATAAAAACCGGAAAATATACAGCAATAAGCAATAATACTACATTCACATTTCAAATATGTTGTTAAGTGTTAATAAAGTTACGCGTGAAAAAAAAACACATTCAACGAATGTTCAAAAAAATTGTTTTGCAATTTTTAAAACTATTATTTCTATAATTACGTATCTCTCAATTTTGACAAATTATTTCATCTCAACTTTAAAACAATGTGATATTTCATACATTTATTTTAAAAACTTAACGCAGAAAATATATAACTGTAAATTTATTTGTAAAATTATGTATTACAGTGACCCAGTGAAGCATTGCCGAAGCAAAAAATTAGCGGTACTCGCAAACAAGAAAGGACATTATCACGTTATCACGTACGTATACAGAGCAAAGTTGCGATATGTGGTAAATTAGCGTCTCTGTGTCATAATACGTGATCTGGTTGTAAATTCCACAAAATAAAGTGTATAAATATATGTACATGTGTATGGTTATTGTTAATTTAAGATATAAGGTAATATTATCAATTTAATTGAACACATGTATTAAATATTATTCGGACACGAGCATAGCAGCAGTGAATAAAGAAAAGGGTTTCCTAACATATTACACAGTTGCCGCTGTTTATAGTTGATGTGAGACAAGTTTTTTGTGTACTAGTGATGCTACAGCAAATCAATAACAAGTGTACTGCATGCACGAAAGAGGAGGCGAATGGCAGTGTTCATCCACTAAAAAGTACCTAAATGTTAAAATTTTAAATATTAATTATGAATATGATAGCTAGTGCATTAAAATTTAGATATTTTCTTATGTATAACTAACGATTTTGTTAACATTCAATTGACTTGTTATGAAGTTGTATCAGAAATGAAGTTTACAATATAATTCATGTAACATTATCTGTAAATTTTAAATCTTATTTTTGGAACATATAAAATAAACAATTATTTTGTTGATATTCGAAATTAGAGGAATATGTTTTTACACGGGGAAGAAAATATATAAAATTTGATTATTTGCCTTAATGTATTTCTCCTGACTGTTTTCGAAATATTTTTTATATTTATTTTATGTGTTCCTCTTTGTTTTCTAGGGGGACATGAAATGCTGCAACATTTTTTTCTAATATTACACCAAGTTTAACACTTCAGTAACTTGGCGAATCATAACAAGTATGAAAATATTCAAAATTTTTATCAAGGTTTTATATTTCATGTGCAGTTGGCATACTGAATCGTCAAATGGTGAAAAAGTGCTTCAATACATTTTTAAAATATTTTTAAAAAATATGTACCTCGACTGAAATATGTGACATAGATATTCACTGTGTCATAACTAACCACGGAAAATTATAATAATAATTTGCGAACATACAGACTCAGATTTAGAACGTAGAAGTGACAGTCAACTACACCTAAATGAAACTAAGTACCCGTTTACTTGTAAATTAACGTTGTGTTACTGTGTCTGTAAGGCAGAAAGATAATTATTGTCACAATTTTGTGTATTAACATTAAAGCAACATATTTACAGTCTTTATACAAATAATACTATATCATAATATTTAATATATCATTCATTAAAATATATAAAATAATATTATGTCACATTTTATTACAATATTTTTCATGCAATTGTAAAATACTTAGCGTTATACAACCTCGCAAGACAGATTCGTAGGCAAGAAGTTTAACACAAGTAGGCGTATTGACATTGACGTCAAGAAGCAGCAAGCGCTAAAACGATGAAGGTTATCTTCAGCCTGCAAAAAAGTATATATATGTACATATTAATGATTTCAGTTTTACCTTAATGAAAATAAATTTATTTTATTATCTTTGAATATTTAAAATCACTACTATCGTAGTTTAACAAATGATACTAGATGAAGAAACAATAGTTTGATGTTATGAATAATAATTTAGATAAACTGCACTTTAATTTGGCGATTTAAACTTTTGGAAACTGTACGTGATATTTAATGGTAACTTAATAAAATTGTGGTCACTATGCCAATATATGAGATACTTTGACACACTCATCGACAAAAGGATTAGTGCAACGTACAGCGCAATGTATAATACATTACTATCACGATACCAATTAAAATTGCAAGGAGTAATTATTTAAAAATATCTTGTAATTTACTAATGATCATTTTATAATTAATTAGTGTAGTAGCTGGAAGGATTGTGACATAACTTGGTGAATTCAATGGAATAAAACATATGAGTACGCTAGCTAAAACATAAGACTAAACGTAAATTTAAAAAAATGCATCTTTGAATTTGAGTGATCTATCTCTACGCACACACGCACATATATATATGTATGTATATATATATACATATATATACACATATATACATATATACACATATATACATATATACACATATATACATATATACACATATATACATATATATATATATACACATTTATACATATATCATATATACATATAATTTTTTTTTATTATACCGAATTTTTATGCCACTCAACAGTCGAGGCCAATAACAGAGTGACACATACAAAAACATATAACATTACAAACGACATACAAAAAACATCAAAAATTACAAACGACATACAAAAATGTGATTATTATACAAGCAACAGTAACACAAACACATAGACTGACAATACTAACACAAAAAAACACAGGAAGAGGAAAGACATTAACGAAAAGAGGGGGCAATGTACCCCGATAGTTATCTATAACCAACTTAGGCCAAGTGTAACTGTTTGTAAAGAAAAACAGATTCAACTGTTATAATGTCTTGAAAAATTTTGGAATGTAATTTTCTTTCCAATGAAGTGATCAAACTCACTAAATGATTTGTTATACTTTATAACACATCGTTTAACTCGGTCCGTTTCTTTATTAGTTGTACCAAAAGTACCACTTTTTCTATGGTTGTAATTTGGAACTCTAAAACACACACACACACACACACACACACACATATATATATATATATATATATATATATATATATATATATATATATATATATATATATATATATATATATATATATATATATACTAATGTGAGAACATGAGTGATATGAAAGAAATGAGTTGATTAGAAATAAAGCATCATATATAGAACGTCTTGTTTCTAAAGTGTGAGTTTTGAACTATTTTAGCTCACTATTTTGGTCAAAGTTAGAATTATTAGCTGGGAACCTGTTAGATATAGTTTTAAATACATTGCATTGTAACTTTTCTATTCTCCTAGAATCTGTTGCTGTGATAGTTCCAAATTACTGAACAGTATTCTAATTTTGATCGTACTAAAGAACAATACAAACAAAGCAATGAGTCCGGCGTAGTTGCAGGATATGTAATTGATTTTATTAAACCTAATATACGCAAAGAGCTATTAATTAAGTTGTCCACATGATGATGGAAGTATAATTTGTAATCAAGTATCACTCCAAGATCACGTATATAATCAACTCGGTTAATTTTATGTTTTGAAATGAAGTATTTGTTTGTAATAATATTGGTTTTCCTTGTAAACGAAATGCATACAGTTTTTTCTAAATTAAGAGACATCTGGTTATTTAAACACCAATTATACACTGCTAGAATGTCATTCTGTAGATCAATATAATCACTCCTATTGATAATGTTCTTATATAATTTCAAATCATCCGCGTAGAGGACTGGTTTACAATTTTTTATAACATGACTTATATCATAAATAAATATATTTAAAAGTAGAGGCGACAAATTACCTCCTTGTGGAACACCTGATGAAACATGATATGAAGTGGAGAACTTTGTTTCGAGTCTTACCGTGAACATTCTATTTGAAAAATAATTAGCAATTCACTTAACAAATGTTGTGTTTAAACATTAATCAGTAAGTTTATTCAAAATTATTGAGTGCTGACAAGTGTCAAATGCTTTTTTTTAAATCAAAGTATATTACATCAATTTGGTTTCTAGATGTAACATTTCCATATAAATTATTTAGAAAACTAAACAAATTTGTACAAGTGGTTTTACCAACATAAAATCCGTGCTGATTGTTTGATATAGTATTTTAGGTATAACAGTTTGAATGTCTGTGAACAATTTTTTCAAATACTTTCGAAAAGCAACATAGCAAAGATATTGGTCTAAAATTGCTTACTATCTGTTTATTACCTTTTTTAAAAATAGGTATGACTATTGCCTTTTTCCACAGATTGGGATATGAAGTGGAATTCAAACTGTAATTACAAATGTGAGTCAATATCGGTGTATATGTGTCACTACAACCTTTAATGATGAAATTCGGTATTCCAACAATTCCTGTAGCTTTGGTGTTCTTAAGACTTTTGATAGCCCACACGACTAGATTTTCAGTTACATAAGGAACTGATAAATTTAGATAACTTAACTGATTGTCACTTTGATTGTTTTTACTGCCACTTCCTTGGATGTACACCTCTGCAAAGTGTTTAGCAAACATATTGACCAGAGGTTCAGGATCCTGAACCAAATTACCATAAATCACTTTTTGATATTAAAGTTATTCTCTCGCGGTAACCATCTTTCATTGTTTTTATATATTTCCAAAAATTATCAGCAGTACTTTTCAATTTATCATTGATACTAGCTTGCCATTTCCTTTTGTCGGCTTTAATTTTTTCTTGTACTAATTTTCGCATCTCAGAAAAACGAGAAAAATGATCAAGTGTTTTGTATTTTTTGTATAATCTAAATAGAGGTTATTTACTTTTTAATAATTTAATAAGTTCTTTAGAAAACCACACTGGATATTTGTTTTGTGAAAATTTTGTTACTGTGTGAACTGATTTATAATTGTTTGTGTATTTTGTGTAATGTACTCCACCATGTCGTTAAAATCGTTCATATTATTATAAATAGGGCTCCAATCAAAAATTTAACCGCGAAGGACAGTGATAGATAGTCAACTTTACAATAATTACTAATAGAATATGATTGGTTAGATGTCTTAGCATGTACAGGACCAAAATGACAGTAGCACGCTAAGGCAGGATGGTAATCATCTTCATTAAAAAGAGGGTCATCATAATTTAAAACTTCGTCAAAATAAATATTTGAGTAAACAAGATCAAGCAATCCAGAAAATGACTTGGTAAAATTAAATTGCTCTAAATTTAGAAGATTAGTTTTTTCAATAAGTACGTTTACTTTTTGCTTGTAAAAATTTACAATATTTTGTGTATGGAAATTCTTCCAATCTACACCAGGAACATTAAAGTCACCTACTGGTATTATTTGATGTGAATAACTTAATAGTTTGGACTCTATAAAATCAAAATATTTTTTGAAATCCGCTACAGGTAGTTGTGGTGGTATATAAATATTCCCAATAAGAAGTTTATTTGCGTTACATATTGATATTTCAACTCATATTGCCTCACTATCTTCAATTAAAAATTCATATTTCTGAATGGTGTGCGGATATTTTAATGAATTAATTGTAATGAGAACCCCGCCTCGGCGAGAAAGGCCGGTGGTTACAGAATTTCTGTCTTTATGAAATATATAATGTTTATCAGGAAAAAATAGAGAATTAACACAATTACTATTAAACCAAGTTTCAGTTAAGAAAATTACTGATAGGTTAACACTGTTAACGTTTTCAAAAAAGGTTGCTGCTTTAGTTAGGAGACCCCTTACATTTTGATAATACAGATGAATACCGTCCTTACCTTGTGACATTTGAAGTGTACGTAACCAATTTGAGGCATCCCCGATTGCGTCCTGGGATTGATTCACGGTAGGTGCTGAAGGTTCTGACTGCTCTGAGTTATCCATACGCTTAAACAATTGTTCGTTTTGTAACCTACCGCAAAATGGGCTAATTAAACAGCCAAAAGGCCAAAAAACCGTACATATATGTATATATGCATATATACACATATATTAACATACATATATATACATGTTAATACATATATATATACACATATGTATGTACAGTCATGAACACAAAAATTGGGCCACTGAAATAATCAAAGTCCACTTCGGCAATCATCGGCTGTGTGCAAGCGGGAGCCTGGCATCTAGGCAACCTGCACAACAACGAATAGCGGTGAACTGGAACTGCGCTGGGCGCAGGTTCTGTTGTAGGATTGGAGCATCGCCCGTTCACACCTTCCTGCAGCGACCAGGCACTGTACATTGGCTGAACCAGTGCGTCGCACAAACTATTTAGTAAATGTAAAAGCGATACATGTCTATTTACAATATACGTTGGGGAGGCCCAAAAAGGAAATCGGGGATGGAAGTGACGTTACTTTTATACATATATAATATCTCTGTCACCATAATGGACTATTGACCGTATAGTTCATTCAGATTAATGTGAGCACTTTAGAATGGAGCTATCGAAAAATATCACTGTCCGTTTACTGTACGTAAAGCAACAAAATCATATAGTGGTTTACTCCTAGGTAAGTTGGCAGCGAATGAGGGAAAGTAGTAAAACATATAGATACTGCTGCGTGTTTGTCTGTCAGTGCTGAGAATGCAAAAATATTTGAACGTGTTGACGGCATATACCGTTCACTGACACATAATGGCTGAAGTGAACTAACACACACTGTAGTTCAGTAAGTAATATAGTTGTGTTATGGTATATCACAGTGAATTTGTAAACCCAGGTACTACGGAACGAGGCACAGTCTGTAAGGGTATACTATATAATATATTACTCTGTAACATGTGTAAACACATTATGGATGCCATATCCCTTAAATATATTCGTTTACATGTGTGTTGAATAAGGGCTATGTAAAGGGCCCGCAGCGTGCGAACGCTCGAATTATAAAACCATTAACAGAATTAAACGTACTTTACATAAATGAAAGAGTAAGGTTTTGTCGACTAGACAGTTTTAATGCGGATGTTACCACATACATAAATAGCTAATGAAGTGTATAAGTTACCAATAAAAAGTGATAATATCCGTTAAAAACATAAATGACGCAAACCGCAAAATCAATAAATCTGTAACAATGTTATTTGTAAACGTTTTAAAGTTATGTGCATTAGAACTCTATAGTAAGAAAACATTGAAGATCAGTAACATTTAAATTGTAAATGGATTTTAGTATTTGAAAGTTACCATCACATTTCTACGCTAAAAAAATACTATTTATTCTAAAACAATGTATGATGTATTGTCATATACTTTTAGATAATATTATTTCGCATATGTTAATAAAGTTATTGTTGCAAATGCATAGCTTTCATTGTTCGTTCATTGATGTTGAAAGAGCATAAGTAATTGTTTATTAGAAACTTATACATTGCATCGGCTAAGTGTGCGTTATAATATTCGCGTTAGAAATGTCTAGTAGACAAAACAAACTTCATAGAATTATGTAAAGTACTTTAACTCTATTAATGATTTTATAATTCGAGCAGTTGCGCACTGCGGGCCATTTCATTTACGTAGCCCTTAAGGGGTCTTCCTATAGAGGCTGTTTGTGTGTGAGAGGCAGAAGCGGTAACAGTGCCGCTAACCGACATATGTAATGCATGTCGCCTCTCTGCGCAAGTCCCTCAGCTGGCGTGCAGTGCTTCACTATTATCATTTTTCCTATGGGACTTTAAGCGGTGACCACATTATTTTATTTATTGTTAGCGTAGTTTAAAGTCTAACGCTTGTTTCTATAGTTATGTTTTTCGAATATAATTGTTAATTTTCCAGGTACGGCAGTCAAAAAGCCATTTTTGGCAGTTTTTAGGGGCCAGAAAATAATGTTTGTAATAAACGTGCCGCATTTTGAAACTCAAGCGACATAGTTTGAAGTGTGTGTTCTTTTAGTATATATACAGATATAATGTGCGTTAAATAGTTTCGTCAAAAAGAGAATAGTCGTAACTCGCTGCAACGCATTTAAAGGGCAGGTAGGCAGGCTCATTAAAGACGATATTGCGAAAGATAACTAACAAATTACAGGCTGTCTAAATTACATTTGTTATCACTACCCTATGTACTATGCAATGTATGAGTTCTGTAGAAGCATCGGTGACATACGAAAGTTACCACGTATTGTTTGTGGTACACGTTTTTGATGTTTTCTTTCAAGAGCGCAGATGGCCGCATTCGACCACAGTAGCGCTCTGCTCGGGAGTCCAAATAAATAGTGCGGCTGTTACCAGGCCATGCTCGAGCTACACAGCTGTACTTGAGCCTAACATATGATCAGTGTCTTTTGTTATATGGTAGTATAATGACTATTTGTTTTATACATGGACGATACTTTTGAACGCTGTTTTGTTTATTACATTATTTTTTGATGGAGCATCACAACACATCTGTAAAAGAAAGAGTAATTGCTCTTGTTGAAAGTGGAGGTTTTTCAGCACGTAAAGCTGGTGAAACGTACGGAATACCTTCTTCAACGGCAACTAGATGGGAACAGCGCTACCGTGAAACTGGTGGGATTGAAAGGAAACGAGGGACCGGACTTTGGCGTGTTTCAACGCATCGAGATGACGCAGTATTGGTTGAAGAGGCGCGAAGACATCCATTTCGAAATTCAAATGAACTACAATTGACTGCAAATTTCCCAGGTAGCAGCAAAACTGTCCGTCGGCGGCTAAGAGAAGCTGGACTTTAGTCACGAAGAGCTGCAATAAAAGAAAACTTAACCGAAGAGCACAAAATTTATAGACTGGCTTTTGCTGAGCTGCAATTAAATAGAGACTGGGAAAATGTGATATTCACAGATGAAACTACAGTCTTGTCTACCCATTCAGGCCCAGTATTTGTGTACAGGCCACGAGGGACCAGACATCAACCACAATACACAGCTATTCGCTTTCTAAGTGGCCACGTCTCTGTTTCCTGCTGGGGCTGGATTTCTAAGCGAGGCGCTGGAGTACTTCACCGTATTGACGGCCACCTGACCAGCTGTCAGTATGTCCACATAATGGAAAACGTCATGGTGCCATCAGTTGGGGTGTTATACCCAGAAGGTATGACTGAATTACAGCATGATTTATCTCCAATTCATACGTCGCAACGAGTTCAAGAATGGTTTTCTGACCATCACATCATGTTGACCGACTGGCCTCTTCGTGCAGCTGACATGAATCCTATGGAGACAATGTGGGCGGAAGAAAATGAGTCCTTAAAGAAAATTGACCTAATCATCCTCCATCATCCAAAGATGCATTGTGGAATAGTATGTCAGATGTTTGGGATGAAGTCGCTTCTGGAAACCAATATGTTTCATCATTGGTGAACTCTATGCCACAGCGATTACGCAACGTGATCGATGTGCAGGGATGTTGGTCGAATTATTAAACACTGATTGAACGTAGGTGCATTGAAGTGAGAGATATTCAGAACTGGTATGTCACAAATGAGTCTTCACAATTTACATGACAGACGTTATGTGCACACATTCTAAAAGGAGACGTGTTTTTGCTGAGGTTTATAATTGCAATGCGATTTCACGCATCTGTGTTTGTCAGTGAAACAATTATGTTGTGTACACCACCAGCGAAATTAATAAACATAAGTTTACGAAAAGTATTAGACACGTCCGGAAGTATTCCTGATGGTCAAATAGTGCAATGAATACAGAGGTAAACATGTAAATATGTTGTATTCAGACAAGGGTTACGCTATAGTGACTAGTCAAATTACTACGTGTAGATGATTGTGTGCTCTGGTATCGGGAAGTCGAAAAGAGAAGCTGTGTGAATATCCGGTGTACTGTATTGTAACACGAAAATGTCATGATGTGTTAAAAACTGGTTAGATCGATACATAATATGGTTGTTACAAATGTCACGAAGAGATTATTTTTTGTAAAGCACTACAATATTGCGATTTGTCTCGCGAATGCCTTATGTGAGCAATTCATATACCTTACATGCAGACAGGGTTGTTACATGCCATTTTATATTACACGTGTAGGTATGACTACGTACTTATATGTGCTTATTCCATTATTTGCATCAATACAGTTGTTTGCCTAATGTTGTGATATTGTTCTTCTTCACTATGTATGTTCAAATGTGTAAATATCATTTGTGATTTCGAATGTAAAATTATTTTTATGTAAGGGAAGAAAGTATTTACAACTCAATGCATCATTTCCCATTACTTGTCGTTGAATTACATACATAAGTAGGATTACAATTACAGATAAAATAAACATGTGCAATCGAAGTGTTCTACTGTCTGCGCGCCAGCTGTGAGTCCCTGGCGGGTGTGCGATTTTCGTTCGTAAAGATATAAATAATATAACGAGGCGGAAACCATATCGACGCACGTACTAGCCGAAGTAATGTCGTAAGTTGGGAAGAGTTTGCTGCATTTTTACTGTGGCGTACATGAAGTTTGCGAAGAAAAATGCGTTCATACCAGGGACTCAGAGCTGGCCCGCGGACAGTATGTTATCGTTTTGTTTCAATTGCAGGCATGACACCATTATAATATTCAAAAAATAAAAATACTAAATGTGTGACATCAGGTCGGTTCAATAATTTTTGTTACATATATTGTGAAAACACAACATTCAGTATATTTTGTTTGTTATTTATACTAGCATTTAACATAACACGCCTGACATTAAATCATTTGTCCATCTAATAAATGTGTATGTTTTGCAGAACTATTAAGAATAAATGTGAATGTCGATCCACTTTCCCAAATATAGATATTAATAATTTTACAACAGATTTAATTATACGTGATGTTAACAGAAGTAACGAACATCAATATTGTTACAAAGACGTGACGTTTATAAAAATGCGTGTGCATGTCTGGTACACTTAACTCTTAAGTCTTACAAATGTTATTCGTATGAATATGCTCAGATATTTAAACCGACCTAACACATCAAAACATTGCCAGGTTTTCAGCGTTAATTTATTGTAACTGTCCACCAATTTCAAACATGAAGATAGAAAACGTATTTGTAAAACACAGTAATGAAGTTACGAAAGTGCACAAATTTTCCAATAATCAGATAAAAACAGTTACCTATATTTAGAGATGATGGTTTATCGCGGAAAAACTTGACTATTTGCTAGGCTTCAACATACGTTCAGCTTATCAAAAGATTACTGGCTTTTCCTTGTACGTGGAGCTACTGCCCTATTTGATAGAGCCAATAAGAATGCCGCTATTTTAATATTTAATGCATGTTATTGGTCTGCAGACAGCTACGTTGTGTCAGTGTTTTCAAGGCTATGTTGACACAAAACATTGTCGCGATATACCATCATCTCTACCTATATTGTATCAAAATGTTAATATTCAATGCAAGCGTATTTTCATTCTCATATACTGCGAGCTGAAACTAATGTATATTGTAACAATACGGTAATATTTAACTGGTAGTCGCGGTGACGTTATGGTCTGACTTATTCGCTTACATCTTTACATATAGAACAATTGCCGAACATTGGAGTGACCCACTGAGTTTTACCGGGATACTTCTATCCCTCTTTGGCAGTCCACTGCTGATCCATTGTGACTTAATCTCACATCTGTTAAGCACTAACAAAACGTGTAACTCCATCACTGTACTGATTATTTACAATAAAAACCTTCAGAAACAACCATAGAACAAGTATTTCAGACACTAAATATCTAACATCAAGCGGTAAACTTGATCCTGATTACAGAATAATGTTGTGAGTTGTTGGTCCAGGTAGTCGCAAACATTCACCCCGTTTGATAGAAACAGTTGTCATTCTCCCGTGCGAAACGACTGCACACGTGGTTCCGTCCATGTGCCCTAACGTAGATTGTTACCATCAAAGCTCACTTAGTAGCCATAGTTCACGTAAAATAAATGTTGTCACAGCATCGTTGTCAGAAGAACGTGAAGCAAGGATTATATTTCCTCATATTTTCTTGTTCTGTAGGTAATACCTAACTAGGCAGTTCTGATTGACAAGTGGTTGGCGTATTGATTATTAACATATATTATGTAGTTGAATCATATATATGAAGTGTAAAGTTATCGAAAACGTTTTATGTTGCTGTTACCGACGTTACTGTATGCAATCCCATATATAACAACTGTAATCTGTAAAGTATGAACGCACAATTTGCTAACTATTGCTGTATACAATGTAACATAACGTTTCACAACGACGTGTTACTGAAAACTGAAATTTCAAACATTTATATTCCGATATTCAAATTGCTGAAACGGGAAATTTCTCAAACTCCGTAATGCAAGCAATTAAACCAACGCTGACAAAATATTATTCTATAATATCGTGATATTTATCATATCTACAGCTTCTACTAAAAGTTCAAGGACACAATTATATTAAACTAACAAAAGGTTTTGGCCTTATAATTAATCCTACGTGACCTGATTATTAATGACACATGGATAACTGATTCAGGCTATGTTCAGAGTTTAATTTGTAAAAAAAATTAAAATATGACAGTTTGTTTAAGAGTTGTCCTTTTTTTCCTTTTTTTAAAATAATATAAAATACTAGTATAATACTATGCTTATTTTTGTAGAATAAAACTAGAGAGTTATTCTGTGCTTATAATTTTCATTTTAGGGTTTTACGTTTATACCCAAAAATTAGGATAAATATCATCCATTGTTTTATTTTTTTACATCTCCGGAAATTCATTAAGGTGTAAAAATATTTATGTCATTTTAAAAATAACTTTTAAACAAACTGTCCTATTTTCAATTTTGTTTTTACAAATTGTACTCTGAACATAGCCTGAAACAGTTATCCATGTGAAATTAATACACGGTCCCGTAGGATATATTATAAGGCCAAAAAGTTTTGTTATTTCATCACTTATTAGTTATTTACATAAGTTTCATTCTTATTCAGAAATATCTCGATATCTCCACACGTCTAACAGATACAGTTGATTAAGGGGGTGGGGTAGGGGCTCCCTGCAGAATTTTAAATTTTTAAATAATTTTAATGTTTGTACGACATATGATTTACTTTATAGTCACATATTAAGAATATATTTAGAGTAATAAAAAGTTTCAAGCCCAAATTTGTAAAAACGGTATTATACAAGAGACGAAAACCATCTGACTTAGAAAAATTGAATAGTTTCACACCGAAGAACCGTGTCACAGGTTACGTCAAGATATTTATAAAACAACTGCAGTGATTTTTTACTGTTTCTTTAAACAATTGCTGAATTTGAAATAAATAACTGCCAAAATTCTGCCATTTTTTTTAATACGGAAAATGTCATTGCCGGTGTTTATACATGTCTTGACGTAGTCCGATACACTGTTCTTCAGTATGAATTAATTCGTTTCTTTAAGTCAGTTGATTATCGTTTCTTGTGTAATACCGTTTTATGCAATTTTGTAATTTTACATGTAACTATATGAAACCTGTGTAAGCAAGAAATTTTCATTACTATAAAAATAATCACAAATTATATCTACAAAACAAATTATACCTCGTACAAAAACAAACGTTATTAAAACAATTCAAAGAATTTGGCTGTAACTCCCTCCTAAATTGAAACAACGTAAATTTTTTTTAATGTCCTTAGAGGTTGAATTTCAAAACGTCCTGGAACCGCTTTTTAGGGATATTCGTAGGCTTGATTTTGATACTTCAATCAATTCGATTTCACAATATGTTTAAAAGGTATCAGAAATTTTTAAAATTATATTTTATAGCTTTATCCCCCTTAATTTTTAAATTTAAAAAACAGGTAATATGTAGAGATGATAGTTTATCGCGGGAAAACTTGACTGTTTGCTGGATTTCAACACACGTTCAGGTTACCAGAAGATTGCTTGCTTTAGCTTGTACTTGGAGCTGTTAACCTATTTGACTGAGCCAATAAGAATCCCGATATTGTAATATGTTATGCCTGTTATTCGTCTGCAGACAGCTACGTTGTGTCAGAAGTATATCACCGAATCATATATTTTTCCAGAAACATGTTTCATGGAAATATTTGCAAAACATTTTCGCGATGCACCATCATCACTAGATTCATTTTTGTAAACTTTATGCTAATGTAAAAATCACCTTGATATCTCAGCTGATTTAAGCGTTATTGAGGATTCATGGAAAATCATATTTCACCACATTTCACTGACTTACTATAATTTTCAAATTTGAAAAAGAAAATTACCTTAATTTTGTCTACGGCGTAAGGCAAGCCCCTTTCAAAATTTCACATATCTAGGTCCAGAGGTTTGGACTGTACGTTGACGAGTGTGTTAGTGTGTGAATGGGGCTCTTCATTTTATATAGAGAGATTATGTATGTAGTGTCAAAATAAATTACACAAAATTAACAAAAAAACATTAAAATATTTTTTCATATATGGTATGTCATTGCACCAAGAGAAAAGATGAAAAAAAAGTATGGAGGTATGTGGAAATTGTTATGGAGTTTCAAAGCATTCTTGTATTCAGCATAAAATTTTATGTAATACAGGTATGAAATTTAAGAGGTTTAGTAACATGTTATTCGTTCGTTGGTTCGTCAGGACTATCAAATAAGTTAACAATTCAGAAGAAGAAAGAGTATGTGCATAAAATATAATCTAAAAAATTTAATAAAACGTTAAATATATAACGTTTGTATAACATAATGAAAATTATACTATCGAAGTATGTGTAAATGAATATCTAGAAAATATTTTGCGAGCCTGAAACTCGTTCAAACAAATCAAATCGCTACGCAAATAAAAAAACTTAATTCAATATTATTTTGCTGACTGCATCATATACAGGAGGCCGCGGTGGGTGAAGTGACTAGTGCTCGACAAACCTAAGTGTGTCTTCGGAAAATATGTGAACTACAGCCATCCCCCTATCTGACATACCTCACCGCCTACTCTTCTTTGTCTCGCTACATCCTCTGCCAATAGCAAGCAAGTGGCATGGCCGTCGCGACCACTAACCTTGTGTCGCGACAAGCAGTGTGTAAAGTCTCGTCAGCTGAAAAGTGGCAACCGGTGTGTGGTTAGTTTTTGTCCATGGGGCCTAAGTTCGAACTGCACTCGTATACGATTTGTTAAATTTTCTGTCGATACTCGCACGATTTTAAGAAACGGTAAGCTCGAATCATATGAGAACCCTCGTATACGTCCAGACTGTGCGAGTTGGTACTCTCTCGGTAGGCACCGTTCACCTTCACAACTCGTATACGTCGAGTGTAATAAGCAGACAATATGGCCGCCATGGCAAATGCCACCTCCTTGAAATAAAGCGAGTTTGACAGCACACGTGGAATATAAGAATTACGTATCAGCGTGAAACACAATAAAACAGCAGTACAAAATTACTGACGCTGAAAACTACTAATTAATTATGACTAAAATGAAAGTTTTTACAACTTACGTTATACTTAATAATAACCTTACATGAAGCGTGTAGTGTAATAAGAGGGTGGTCTGAACTGCAGCGTCAATAGTTGAATTTTTTAGCTGCCGTGAGTTCAAAACTTGGTCAAAGCAATTCATATTTTTTGCATGGTTAGTTATATTCTTTTTGTCTTCTTGATGTTGAACATTTGATTTAAACGAAAATGTACACGAAATATAAGCGTGCGAGACTGTTAATGATTTAACTTAAGTGCAACAACTATTTACTTTTGGCTGGGTTCATACGTACGACGCAACATTTTGTGTCTGGGAAAAAATTGCCACATAAAAATGCAAAGACTTGTAGACATGAATTTTTTACTAACCACTGTGTATATTTGCTTACAATAAAGCATTTAAACGTGGTGATGACCGAGTGATTAGCATATTGGTGTTTCTGTTACAACTTTCCCAATTTTAAATCCCCACAATGTCACAATTTTTAATAATTATTTTAATTGTTTTCATATTTATGTTAATTTATTATCAAAATGCGAAGTTTTGTTACATTTCTGCTTATAAAAATGTTAGTTTCGAAAAATAACGCGCATTGAAAACTGATTCCCAGGATCGTAAAAAATAATTCAACACTGCTGTACTTGACTTTTAGTAACTTGACTGATGCAAAAATTACCCACGGTCGTGTAAGAATAATTTTTCTGTTGATATACCAACACTACTATGACCAAAGTATACACACTCAACTTGCAACAAACCTTGATATATTTTCTTTTATTTATATTCCATCATTTCAGAATGAATTAAGTTGTGTTATTATTTCCTCCCTCAACATTCTGCCTACTCTTGCTGTCCAAGGGGCTGTCAGCTTGCATTCGGCACGTTTTCTATTCTTACAGTGTAAAACAAATGCCTTCAGTGAGATAATTGAAAGTGATATACGATATCTTATTGAAATTTTTTTGTAATTATTGTAAAAATATAACATAAAAGTGAAATTTAAAGAAGGCCACATTCGTAACTAGAAGTAATATTATTTATAAGAATAATAACTTTGTAACCGATAATATTTTATACACTACGTCAAAAAAATTGTGATAAAAATTTTATTATTTATTTTTATAATGTAGTATTATCTATATGCGAAAGTTTACAAATATTTCAAATTTTTCCACAGCTGATTTATGGATCAACAAAAGGTAGCGAAATATATGTGTTAAATCGATAAATACTTATCTAGCATCACTAATTCAAAAGGAATGTTCTTTTGCCCGTTTTCATTTTGTTCAATTCCACGATTTTTAAATACACAGCCACGCAAGTGTCAACATATGAACTGGACTTTGTGATTTGCAGCCTCCCGTCAAAACGTTTTACTTTCTCACTTCATGGATGCCAACCTGACTAAATGATACACACTTCCATTCGAACACTACTCCCTTCGAATAAGTAAGGCGTATACGAGTGGCCGACGTTGGAGCTTACAATCTCCGTCTCGTATACGTTTTGCGCCGTACGAGACGATTCGCATACGAGCTCTACTCGTACAAACTCGAGCTTTGGCCCCCAGGTCGTGTCGTTTTGCACCGCATATCTACAAGCTATATCATTGTACAGGCCTATTAGACCTACTACAGATGGTCGCTTACAATATGAATGGAGTGTACAGGGAGAGCTGCAAGACATTCCCCTCCACTGCCTTCACACGGCAAACACTAGCGCTCTTACCTCCCATACCTGGGGCTACACTTAGGTTTGTCAAGCAGTAGAGCACTCGCCTCCCTACCGCGGTGATTCGGGTTCGATTCCTAGCGGGGTCGGTCCCTGGACTTTCGCATGTGAGAATCGTGTCGTATGATGCCGGTGGTCGGCGGATTTTCTCGAGGATCTTCCGTTTCCCCCACCCTACATTCCGGTGCCGCTCCATACTCATATCACGTTATCCCTCACCAGCGCTAAAGACCTAGACGTTATTGCTGGCAAAGAAAAAATGTCTTCACAAAGAGGAAATTACGTTCCAAGAAGTAGCTGCATATAAAATACTGAAAGTTATTGAAACCAATTAAATCAGAAAGAAAGGCATTTAAAGTAAAACTATTTTAAAAACCTTTACAGTCTTCTATGTGTGTTCAAAGGTGACTTTATAAACAAGTTTGTGCTTTCTTCGTCGTCAAATGTTAAGTTTGCTACGGTTTTGATGGACGGATAACATTTTATGAGGCTGCTGATTGACTGTAGATCACGTAATTAACGGTCCCGCAGATGAAAGGTGGATGACTAGCTTTAGCTTTATACGCCAATTAAGAAGGGATATGCTGTTAATGTTTTTGTTTAATTCAATGTTGTTTGTATTCTATCTGCGCCACAAGTCTGAGATTACTAGGTGCGGAGGCCCGGGAAGTGATATGCAAGGTAGTAGAATCGCTTTTACTATAAAATTCAAGAAAATATTTGTACTTTGAACGACTTACTGGGAAGCAACATTTTAAGATTTTCACATTACAACAAGTAGCCCACGTAACACATGTAATCTCGTTCTACCGAATAATAAGTGCTAAATAACATTCACAAAAATATGAAATGTTTTTGTATATTACCACAAAGCTAACCCTGTAACATTATTTCCTTGAAGATTGAAAGCACATTGTTTTATCATAAATATCGTAGTATTTTCGTGATGGACATTGTAAGAGTAAAAATTTCAAAACAATTAAAATTCAATTTTAACGTAATTTTTGGTAAGAAATTCTATTAACCCTACTTTTATTTTTATGTCTTAGCAGTCTATTACACATATTCTTGATTATTACACTTAGCGTGCATTGAAAACAGCACCGATGCTTTTGTAGCAATTTGTATGCCGTAAGAATTTTGTCAAAATTTTTGGTTACGCATAATTAATGAACTTATTCTTAAATTACAGTGTGTAGTGTTCTTGTTTTCCATATAAATTTATATTTTTAGAGGGCTAGGTTTCCTGGATTGTTAACTGTCTCGTTGTAAAACTACGCTAAAATGTTTTTCTAAAAAAGTCACTATATAAGCATGTTTAATATTCAGCATATCTAAGTACGAAAAATGCTCAAAGTGCACCATTTTACACCTTGAAACACCACAATTTTCTGGGGGAGGATCCCCGGACCCTCCCTCCTTCCGCCTTATTAGAGGGGTTTATTGTTCCAAGATGTAACCTCCCCCCTCCACAGTTCCGAAATGTTCCAACGCCCTTGCTCTCAAAACATTTCAGTATCGTTGCTGCCGAGTATTTTTGCTGCCTTACAAACCTTTTGTTGCTTTATATACGCACTAGTTGCCAAATAAAGATGAGGGACAGGTAACACTTTATTAGAATGTGAAAGAAAACATTAGTAGAGTTAATACAAATTAAACTGAAAGATAATAATATCGACTAATGATACACCGACATCTGATATGTTTGTGGCACAACGTCAATACTTTTACTCCTCGTTAAATGTAGAATTACTTATGAACATGAAATATCATCCACAGTCAGTTTTTCTCTACTAAAGGCGGCTAAGAACTTGTTAACCGCAATATCTTGTTGCGATTTGTGTCCTTTTTCCTCACAGCCTTCGCTTGCCGTTGTGTGACGCCACGCGCTCATCAGTCGCCAGCGCGAAGGCCTGCCAGCCGAACATACCCGAAGCGGGACTTAGACAAATTTCCACCTTCAAGAGTTGGCCCATTTTTTGTGTCCATGACTGTACATGTGTATACATATATATATATATATATATATATATGTTTATATATATACATTTACATATATACATGTACATACATATATATACGTTTATGTATATAATTATACATACATATATACATGTATATACATATATATACATGTAAACATGTATATACATATATACATGTACAAACATATATACGTGAACTAAACATGTATACATGTATATGTACATTTATATACATGTACATGCATATATATACGTGTATGTATATACATGTATATGTATATATATATTTACATATGTAAATACATAAAAATACATATATGTATTAACATATATATGTATATACATATACATACATATATATAAAAATATATACGTATATATACATATATGTATATACGTATATATTCAAGTGTATGTATATATGTATAAACATGTATGTATATGTGTATATATGTAATTTTATATATAAGTTTATATATATGTGTATGAGTATATATGTATGTCAATGTATATAGATATATGTATATATGGATATACATATACATACATATATACATATACATACATATATACATATAAATACACATATACAGGGTTGGCCCTGAACTACAGGTACAAACGCAGGGAGGAGATTCCTTATGGAAAATAAAGTAGGACGTGTGCAGGACGAAGCGCGTCATTTGCCCTAAAAACCATTTGCCCTAAAGTCACTTGCCCTAAAATTTCAATACAGTCCTACAGTCACTTGCCCTAAGCATCACTTGGCCTAAACGTCACTTGCCCTAAAAGTCATATACCCTAAAAGTCACTTGGCCTAAACGTCACTTCACCTAAACGTCACTTGCCCTAAAAGTCATTTGGCCT